>JABFQC010004722.1:0-12377 GCA_022817085.1 Psilanteris sp. ZL-2020
TGTTTGAACCGGCTTAAAAAGGACTGTTAGTTTAATCATTTTTTTAAATATAAACAAATGATGTAAATTTTTTTTCGGATTAGGTTATGCGTACAAAATCATCTTTAAACACACCTTTAATTCTCCGTTGCGTTTTGAGAAAAAAAAAAAAAAAAAAACAAAAAAATGTTAAAAAATGAAATGAAAATAATTTCCGGCTTCCGCAAGTGAATCAATAAAAATGGCTCGAATATGAAAACCTACTCGTGCACGATTCTTCTGTCAATTCATTAATATGCGTATTTTCGAATGTTTTTATCCCGTTGAAACATATATATTTAATCATTTCGGCTTTTATTACGTAATCGTGCATGGCATAATTGCGACAAACATAAATCATCGCGATCGTTCGTCAGAATGGCGTTTCACGTATTTAATTTGAGAAGTTAAAAAAAATGTATTAATGTTAAAATTAATTCCCTCGGAAGACGGAGTATTTTTTAATCAAAACGGATCTTTTATTTATGTAACGTTTTCATTTGTACGAAAACGGAAATGAAAGTAAAAATAAAATAATGTCGTCCGAAAGAAAAATGCAATTTAGCCATTGAACGCGTGATGTTTTTGTTTAATGTTTAATGCAGATCCTCTAATGGCCAGAGTGCAGCGATATCTAAAAATGCGCGTTGCGATTGAACGAAGCAATTAATTTTTTTTTCGGATAAATTTTGTGCACATTATGTTATATATATACATATTTTTTAAGAATTAAAATAAGAAACTATTATGTTCAGTTTATTATTATTTATATTATGTATTATATATATATATATATTTAAGCTCGCTTCTTTTAATCTATTGCTTTTATGGTATTTCGATAAAAGTTCCAATTGAAGTTATAAAAAATCAATTATTCCATCCGAGAGGCGTAGTTGAAATGTAAATCAATTTATTTTTCAGTTAATTTGGATACAAATGTTTCTTTGAGCATATTTGTTGACGTATTTTTTATAATGTATTAGATTTAATTTTTAGATTGTATACTGAGAAAACTGAATTGTACGATATGAATAGTAAGATATCGTGGATGCTAATTGAATAAGACCAATGAATGCAGCCATATGATTGGTTAAGAAAATTACTATATTAAATAGTCAATGTTATACAATGTCATATAGTTTCAGTTAGAATTTGAGTTGTTTCTGCTACAATATAATTTTCTCAGTATATATTTGAAGTGATTTAATGATGTTAAATATATGTATACTGAGATATTCAGTTTAATTATATTTCCAAGTTGATTTTTGACGTTGATTTTTTGTATTCCCAGCATTTAATTTTGCAATTATTTCTGTATATTTTTTATTATTTAGTTTCGTAACAATTCAATTTAACCAAAATTATTAACATTTTACATTCGTTTATTGTAAAACATACATTTGAATTTGACTATAAATATGAGAAGGATACCGAATTAAAAGGAGTTATTTAATTTAAAATATTACGAATTCAGTACAAACGTATAGTAATGTAAAAAATGTTTTCGTTTTTGTTTTAATCTAGCTTTAAGATAAACCTAAACAATGTTTCTTTAATGATCAAAATAATTCCTATATACGTTTGTAATAGATTGTAAAAATACTATATATACGGATTCGAAAAATTGGATAATCACGATTTTTATAAACAACCAAAGGAACCTTTGATGACAACTTTATAATAATTCTTCACATAGAACTAAATAAAATTATGAAACATATCACTAATACACTGAGAGATCAAGATTGCAGAACTACCCAAGTAGAAATTTCTCAAGTAGCTCGCGAGTTACTAGAAATTTTATATACAAATTCTCTAGTAACTCTCGAGATACTAAATAAATTTCTACTAGGGTAGCAATCAGGATGTCACGATCCAAGTTGTTAGAAATATTATTTTATGTTTTTAAAATGAATATTTTTTATATTTTATATATACAATAGTGAATATCTTTGTAGTGAATATATCTAAACAACTTTGGTTTGAATTATTTAATTAATTTACTAATAACAATTAATGAAGGTTTATTTAATGATATTTAAATGATAAGTCAAATTTTGTTTAATATAAACATTATATTATACTTTAAATATCTTATATTTATGTTTAAATTACAAATATTGCATTAGTATATTTTGATTTAATTTTTCCTTAATTTCATTTTCAACAATCTGAGATTATTCTATTCAAATATCTGCGATCGCAGATTTAACAATATAGATTTCTATTTTAGCAATATAGTTTTATCAGTGTACAATACAGTAAATAAAGTATTTTTAAATTCATCAAATAAATTCAAATGCATATTCATGTTTGCCATAATAGATCATAATAATTTTTAAGAATTAAATTCGTACATACGCGTAGAAAAAAGTTACATTATAAAATACCATACTTATAGCTTTATAAGGATATCATGATTAGTATTATAGAAATTACTACACTATAGAAATTTGTCTAGAAGATATTGATGTATATAATAATTTTAGAAATATTTGAATCCAAATCCCTAAAATACCGTAATGTATAGTCATTTTTAATATGACATTTTTCCTCCGTGTAACTTCGATCTTAAATTTTATATTATAACTATATACATTATCAATGTATTGATAATATATAATATATTGGTGATATTCTATTTTTATATGAATAAAAAATACGAATCACAGTTTCACAAGCAGACGAATATTCTAAATGTATATATAACCAGCAGATATTATGCTCTTAGAACAGACACAATTTGTCACGAATCTCTGCTGTTTATTCAGGTTATTCTTCGTTCCTCGATAAAGTATGCACGATGAAAAATTATATTAAAAGAAAATGAAAGAATAAATACTGAACGTGGCATCCTCTTGAATATAACACAAAAAAATTACTGCACGATATAGTAAAATAATAATATACTCAAATTATATTTCACTTTTTATTACGCGTTATAGTTATTCACATTTTATTTTATGACGCCCCCCCCCCCCTTCTTTAATACCCATCAGACAGAAGGTAATATTCAAAAAATTACCATAAAATATAGTAAAACGTTCAATAAACATGACGATTTACTTAAACCAAGAAATAACATAATTTTTCATTATATATCCTACGGTCATTTTTATGACAATTTCACGACTGTCCTACTTTTACTATTTATATTGTAATGTTTTCGATTTAACTTTTTTTCAGTGCACTTTTACCTATATTTTATGGTTTTGTCCACAAAGCTAGTTTCAGGTATATATTCATACGAAAATTCTTCATTAAACGAACTACGTTTATCACATATAAACTACAACAAAATGGCTCAAATGTTTCACATATTTGTTGTTTACTACAAGTAAACAAGTATTTCAAATACGCGTTCACTTGTTTTAAGACATCATGTGTCTTATTTACTGAAAAACGTCTCAATTCAAGACATTAAATAATTTTCCAAATTAATCATTTTTTTTCTGAACAAATATTCTATTTAAAAATGTCGAGTATCTTAATTTAAGACACATGCATTTTATTAAATAACAAATGTTCGACCTTATAAGACTCTGGAATCTTAATTAGATGCATAAAATATCTTATTTTAAGATTCTGTTATCCAAAAGTAATACATCGAATATTATATTTCAAATCATCGTCTTAATAAATTAGTCTTTTTTTTACGACATTAGATTTTCAGTTTACG
Organism: Psilanteris sp. ZL-2020; assembly: GCA_022817085.1. Lineage (NCBI taxonomy): Eukaryota > Metazoa > Arthropoda > Insecta > Hymenoptera > Scelionidae > Psilanteris > Psilanteris sp. ZL-2020. The sequence continues at coordinate 3,698 of JABFQC010004722.1, forward strand.
GCACGAGCCGTTAATTAAAAACATTTAAGCCATTAAATTATAAACAATTAAAACAACTGGATTAGCAAAAATAATTAATAATCGTATTTAACACAATATCGGAATTTAAAACCGTCAATTTAATGGTTTAGTTAAGGCTGCAAGTTAAAAATTTGAATTTTTCTTTGATTTCTTATTCAAATTGAACAAAAATTACGATTGACTTTTATTTTTTCGAAACACTCGCAATCAAATTTCGGACATAATTGTGCGTTACGCGAGACTCGTTAAAAAAAGTCTCCGCACAAAATGGCGTCGATTGATTGGTGAAATTAGTCCCGAAACGCGAAACCGATTCCGAAGAGCGATCGCGCCGATCGATAACGAGCGCTGATCCGAGCGACGACGCATCGCCGCGAAATAATCGAATAAAAACGCCGAAATGACGCTGCGGTTTGGCGAATCCCGAAGCGACAAGCTGGTCTTTAATGAACCGTGAATGTTTAATAATGACTCATTCAAATCAGCCGCGCTGACAAAGTTCGACGAACCGCGCGGAAAAGTTCGCCAATCACGAATAACATATTTGACAATGATTTATGAATAACTCAAGTGGCGCAATACACGCTATTAATGAATTAATAATTCGGCGCGCCAATATTTGCGCGCGGATTCGAATCGGTCGCGATTATCGTCGAATCTCGTCGGGATTCGGAACGAAACAAAAGGGAGAGTCGACATATATCGAGGGAAAAGTATTGGTTCGAATCGGTTATTGAACTGACGTAAACTGGTCCGAACCGGATGACCGCCTCGGCGAGATTAAATGATTCACATAAATGTTCCGTTTAAAAATATAGGAGGGGGGGAGGAATAAAAAATCCAAAATTGGTTCTAAATGAATAATAATAACGTATAGATCGAAAAAAATGATCTTTTCTGATAAGCTTGGATATTTTTCGATGTTAATAAACGTTGTTTTTGTGTTTTTAAAAAATTAATATTTATTTGATTATATTTTTTATTCGAATAAAGTTTTCAAGAATTAAGAATTATACTTGTTTTTTATAACCATAAACGTATGCAATTTTGTATATTTTAAAATTCAATGTACGCTCTTTTGTCTTTTTTTATCAAATGGAAATGTATTTTTGTAAATTTGTTAAACCGTGGTAAGGGGTTAAAAATCGAGGAAAATCTATTTTCATCGAAATTGGTACCAAAAGAGACAAATCGGTTGAAAGAACAACATTTTATTGAATCAATTTGCCGGCTGATTCAGACTATAACAGTGAATGAAACGCGGCGTGTTTTACAAACCGCGTTCGACTTGATTCATAAAAATTCTACTCGTCGAATTATGAAACATCTTACAACGGGATCGCGCGTAATCACGATTGGCGCGATTTGTTGTTTTCGTTCGTTTTGTTGCGGTTGAACCAAAGTGCCTTTTTATGTGCATTTGATCTTAACGAAATGCCGGTATTACATGTGAAAATACGCAATGTGCTTTGCGTTTCGATAAAATATTCATCAATGTCATTTAGGAGCGTAAAAATGATATATCCGGTGCAATCGAGGGAAGCTAAAAACGAAACGACTACTTAATTTAGATCAATCGCGTTAATTGTGGGTTTTAATGTAAAAAGTTTAACGTAATTGGTGGTACTGTGGACGAGACGTTTAAGAATGACTTAAGGTGGTTCTTTAATCGATTTTGACAGATATTGCAGATTTCGTTATATTTGTATTAATTTATTCAATTCGTTTATGGTTCGTGTATACGCACATTTTCTCATTTTTATAGAATTTATTTAATGTAACAGAAATCAATTTAACATAATATTAAAAACGTAAATAGAAAACTCGCTTTCGAGGTGGTAACAAAAAACGAGTTTACTAAATACGTCAAGAATTTTATTTGAAAATTTATATTTATTACACAAAAATATTTTCCCATCATTAAAAAATGTACGAAAATTCTTGTATTGTATAAAAAAGCAAATTTTAATACTGCAATATACGAAGACACTATTCCGTTACATTAGATTTGAAGAACCCCCTTAAGGTGGTTTCCATTTAGACAGATATTGCAGATTTCGTCATATTTTCGTTAATTTATTCAATGCGATTATTTTTTGTGTATAGCCACATTTTCTCTATAGTATTTATTTAATGTTAAGAAAATCAATTAAACATAATATTAAAAAGGTAAATAGAAAATTCGTTTTTGAAGTGATAAAAATACGAATTTACTAATTACGTCAATAATATCAATTGAAAGTTTACATTTATTATAGAAAAATAATTTCCCATCAGCAAAAAATGTGGACAAATTCTTGCATATTAATAAAAAGCAAAATTTCATACTGCACTAAAAGAAAACACTATTCCATTACATTAGACTTGAAAAATCCTCTCAAGCTGAAATTTGTGAATTATGAAATTGGTTTATACACTGAAAAAAATAATCTTAAAAATTTAACCAAACTAGATAATAAGAGTAGGAAAAATAGGCAAAAAGTATAAATAAACCAATAAATTGTGGCTAGAAAATTCTAAAAATATGGCAAATAGTACCAAACAAATGATAATAACAATGATATTGTCTAACGTTTATTTACACTTTTCCTGCTTTTATTATCTAGTTTGGTAAAATTTGTAAGATTATTTTTTTCAGTATATGGTGTGTATTACTCCTATGATTAACACAATTTCAGATTTTCAACTGAAAAAAATAATCCCACAAATTTTATGACAAAATTGCAGTCATTTAATATATATTTAATCTTAACGAATTGCTATCGAAATTATTCAACTTGTTAAAAAGTTTTTAATCGGTTTTCTTATGCTTATATAAATTTGTTGAATACAAACTATTTATTTTTTAATAAAACAAGGTTTAGTATACTACTTAATTAGAGAAATCTATTAATATAATAAGCAAAGAAAATTGTATTAAAAAATAATACAATGAAAACATAATACTACAAGTTTTATTTAAGTATATATTATTAAAGTAGGCAAAATATTAGATAATGTGATGAATGATTTATAAACACTTCTAAAAGTTTGTATAATGATATGACCAAACAATTTTATAATTCTGTGAAATTTTAGAATGTTTTATATTAAATGTCAACATAAAGCATTAATTGCATAATTTTTTTTATTTATAATTCACATTGAAAAATGAAACTTTACTGCTGTTGAATAATTAAATTAGTTGTATCTAGTTATTTCAATAAGGATTTTAAAAAAAATATATATTATCAGATTGAAAAGTGTATTATATTAATATTTTAATGATATTGTGATAGTAAAATTGTTGAACTAATTTGAGTAATTAAGTTTTAATATTTCAGTTCAGTTTTATAGTTTTGTAAACTTGAATCAACTCTCTAATTATATTTTAAAATTCATTTGTATATAAGCACAACTTTAATGATGACAATAAAATCAATGTTTAATAAAATGCAAGTTCTTTCACTAAATCTGAAATACAAATATTTACATCAACAATATTAAAATTAAAAATAATTTACAGTTGTGTATTTCTGTTACAAGTTATTGATTCTGTTAAAATTATATAGATTTCAATCAACAGCCGTAAATTGTTTTATTAACAGAAATCACTTTCGAAACTATAAATAAACTTTTGTTTTAATTACAGTATGTGAAAATTTCTATTTGCAATAATTAGTAATCATTAACAAAACATAAAATGTTCATTAAAAATTGTTTACTCGATCCACGTATTTTTTATACTCTTCCATACTAATATATTTAAATAAAAATAAATTAATAATATTTAACTTAATAAATCCATTTATCAAATCTGTATTACTATTTCCATTCTCGAACGCAAGAAACAACTAAGTATCCATGAACCAATCCACAATCTTTTCATCATAAAAATATTCTCCCGACACCCTAAAATCAACATATCATTTCAATAAACAACAATGAACCCCATAAAAACCATGAACACCAAAGACCCTAAACTCCTCCATTCCAAACTTACCGATTTATAATACCAATGTTTTTCGTTTACAAAACTCTCATCTCGCAAAATTAAACTACCACCATTTCGGACTTAATTTCACTTATCCACTCCCATGATCCGCGCCATAAATAATTTACATACGAAAAACGATTATCCGCGAAAGCAAATCGTTATCATCAACGGCGTGCGTTCGTAAATTTCGAACGCACTTCTCGGCCATCAAACCGTACGTTTACATCCAAGGACCTAGTAAAGTCTAATAAGCGACCGAATCAAATCACCGTCCGGTCGCGCTGCTAAGATATTTTATCGGCGGTGTTATAGCCGGGCAAGGGTCCCCATAAAATGGCCGTTTAAATGCCGCCTTCGACGGATCCCGTTCTCGCATTTCGAGCGCGTTACGTTCGTAAGTCATGCCAAACACTGTGTCCTCCGGGCGCATAAATCATCGCGCCGCATTATAAAAGCAGCTCGCGTACAGAAGTCGCCGGGAAACGAACAGCGCCGATCGTTTAGGCGATCGTAATTTTTGCTTCAGTACTCTCGACTTATTCCGATACCTTTATCTTGCCTGTCGACCTTTCCTTACCAGGCCCTAACGACCGCGCCATTTTCTGTCGTTGTCACGCGGCGGCAAAGTACTGATTTCCATCTCGGAAAATTATGTCCATTTTCAGTCGCATTCAACACTTTCCGACCCAAGGTTATTATTTTTCGAACGTACGATGTCGTTTCAGTAAATCGTGTTGCGGATTTTTTATGTTAATTATGGTCGCGTCTGTTGGCGCTTGTTGTTTCCGTTAGTGCGACCGAGATAGATATACGAAATTACACGTTAACTTTTGGTGATACTTTTTTGGAGCAATGACGAACGAATGTATGTTTTCGTAATTAATGAATTTTGATGGTTTGTGATTATAAAATTGCGGAGGTTAAAAAATGTGGTGTTAAGGGGGTTCTTCAAGTCTAATGTAACGGAATAGTGTTTTCCTTTATTGGAGTATTAAATTGTGCTTTTTAATCAAATGCAAGAATTTGTCTACATTTTTGCTGATGGGAAATTATTTTTCAACAATAAATATAAAATTTCAATTGATATTATTGACGTAATTAGTAAATTCGTTTTTTTTATCACCTCAAAAACGAATTTTCTATTTACCTTTTTAATATTATGATAAATTGATTTTCTTAACATTAAATAAATTCTACAGAAATGAGAAAATGTGGCTATACACGAAATATAAACGTATTGAATAAATTAACGAAAATATAACGAAATCTGCAATATCTGTCAAAATCTATTGAAGAACCTTAAATGATTATTCTATGAAATGGATTGTAGAATAATCTTATTTATTACTAGAAAAACGTGTATTCAATAATTTACTAGGATATTTTAAATGTAGGATATAAAACCGAATAACGTGCATGTTTTAAAATGTGCTTAGAATAAATTATTATAACGAACTTGTAAATTATTAATCGAGATATCATTATCGTGGGAAGTTTTCCCACATTTTTGAATCGAATATCTACGTCGATAATGGAGAAGACATATATCGTTTGGGTGCCGGAAAAGGAAACTTCTAAATAAGTGATCAAAAGGAATCGTACGACTAGAGAAGACGAGCAATATTGTATTGATACCCGAAGAGGATGTTTCTGAATTCTCCATGATTTCATGAAAAAAATCGAAATATATATAACTCTTAATAAAAAAATAATAAATAAATTTAACTAAAGTACAGAATATGATAAAAAGTATTATGATATACACTGTTCTGACATGTTTTTAATCCTCAGTATAATAAATAAATTAAAGAAAATAAAATAAAAAATGACGACTAAAAAATAGACTAGAAGTTGAAAGTTAAATATAAAAAGTTATATTAAACAAATTAAGAAAAAGGTTACATAAAAAATTAGAAAGAATATATACGATATTAAGTATATTAATAAAGAAAAATTAAAAAAAAATACAAAGATTATATAAAAACTCAACTTTCATTTTTATCAATTACAAAATTACAAAATACAAAATTACAAAATAATCTATGAAATTTATATTGCAATAAAATTTAGTTTAAATATTATATGGCTGAATCGAATTTTCAATTCATTGCAAAAAATTATAAATCATATGTTGTATATATTCAATAATCGAATTATCAGAATGTCTGAGACATTAATTAAATGAACCATTGATTTGTCGAATACATAAAAATTCGACCTAATGAAAATAACAAACATATTTGCGATATTTATAAATGAATTAAAGCGCTTTGAAAATGTTGATACTCGTTGCATTGTTTGAATATTGTAAAAATTAAATTATGAAAAACCACCATTTTACTTGTGCGATAATCAATATTAAATTCATAAATTGTACGTATTTTATTTGTATTTAAATTAAATTTCATATTTTTATTTATTTACATTTTTATATATTTTATACAAATACAATTTTTTATAACAGTAATTAAATTCAATATAAATGGAAAAAAAGTAAAAAAAATTCTGTTTTTACGATACACGATATATAAATTAAATATATTCATACGATAATTATATAAAATTATTCGCATACATTTTTTAGACCAAAAGTATATAATAATATCAATATATATAAATAAAGAAATATAATAAACATATGAACATAGATTCACTTTCCCCTATAATAAAAAATTTCCCACCACACGGATCCTTCGAATAAAAACCAAATCTAAATTTTTCATTTATTTTTACGTTCAACCGCACATCGTCCCAATTAACGTATGTTCATTCCCGATACAGATCAAATAACCGCGATTGTCTCCGAAGTCTGTAATAAACTCGTCCTTCCGGAAATTAGATCATGCGAGATAAAGCAATCGAAATGCTTCTTGCGTTTTCGCGTATCTGCCGAACGGTCAAAATTGTTTTCATTTTATCCTCACAAAGTAATCCGATTCATTCCATTTGACCGTGCGTTTCCGCGTTATCTCGTCTGGTAACGCAGTCTTCCAACTTCCACATGAACTTTCGACGTCTTTTATTGGCTTTTAAAAATCGTGAAAGACGCTTTGTAATTTTTTAATTTTACTTTTATGTCGACGTCGTATTTCTCTCGTTACCATCAAGTCCGAACGGATATCTCTTACCTGAAACAGAACAGAAAAGTTTTTCGATTAGAGTCACATAAACCCGTCGTTACATGAAATCCGCCAAACAATTCTCCTCGATACACTCGCAAAACTCAGATTCATTAACCCATCCCATCACCCGTCATACTTTCTTATTAAATAAAAACGTCTCCCATGAAAAAAAAACCACGTGATACACCGTTAATTCACCGTCCGCGCGATTCGTCCTTCAAATCCGACCACAAAAATAAACAAAACAGTTTGTTTGCAAACAAACAAAGGTCGTGAATTGTTTGTTTTGGTCGAGGACGCCGCGGATTTGTAGAAGTCAAAACAAAATAAACAAACGCTGCACGACCTTCACCGCGAACCGTGTTATTGTTTTTGTTATTGTCGCTGCCCTTGCGAATTCCCAAATATTTTGATCGCAATCTTTTGCGTCAATCTTATTCGGTCCGAGCGGCAAACATAACTTCGAAAATTTAATTCGCGTTTCGCTTTTAGATTTCATTAACGACTGTTTAAAAGCCTGTCGCCCGTTGTTTACCGATGCGCCGTAATGCAATAACACAACATTTGCAATGCATTGCGCTTAATAACTGTTGCGCTGTAAAATCCGCATACGCAATGAGATGCGGGGACTGCGGGACGCGCGCACGCGTGTTTGATGAAACGAAGTTTCGCAATAAAACATCGGCGCCGGGAGTAAATGTGATTTTGATGGGAGACTGTTCGGGATCCGGCATTAAACTGATAAATATATCGGTCGTCGGGGCGAGTGAGAAATGCGAAGCCAATGGGACACGGGAGCCCCGAAACGCAGCGACGAGCGCGCCCGACTGCCGAGTTCTTAAAAGTTCCGCAAAGTAGAAGAGTAATGAAGAAATATTCCGCGTGTTATAGTTTCAATTTAGTTCAAGAGTTCGCGAATGAATTATGGCGTTATATGTACCGAAGGATATAAAGTACTTTTCAAGTTTGTTCCACTCTCTTTCCGTTTATATCAACTTTCTTTATCAACTGCTCAAATAAATTTCGCGCTTCGGCGGAAGGGCGTCAAGCAACGGGGGAGAAAAGCGACGGTTTTCCGCACCGCGAGACGCGGAAAAATGAGCGTCGTGGGGTTGTTTTGTATTTAGAAAATGGAACGTGGATAATTATTAAAAAAGTGATTTTTATTATTATTATAATTATTACTTTTTATTTCATAATGTTATGATTAGGATTTACATTAGTGCTTTTGCGTTCAAAATACATATATACATACATTATATTATATACAGATAAATAATTCGTCTCGTTTAATTATATTGTCAATTAATGTTTATTATTATTAATTTATTTGTTAGTAACTATATAATTATTTTAGGACGTATAAATTTTATTTGTCGATTCAAATTATATCAAATCTTGTCATTGAAAATATATTATAACATTGAATGTATATTATACATTTACGAAAGTCGATATAGATTTATTATACATTTTTTATTATCAACAAATTGAATAATACACATTTATAATTGTATTTGATATTTTAATTGACATATTTTTATACTGACATTTATAAGAG
>JABFQC010004723.1:0-12374 GCA_022817085.1 Psilanteris sp. ZL-2020
TAAATATACAATGACAGGTATACCTATAACTAGTATGAATATAGGTATACCTGTCATTGTATATTTGGGGTTGGGATTTTTTTAAAGTAGGGAATTTGACATAGACCCATATATATATATATATATATACATATACATATAAACGTGTGTAGTTTAGCCGCACACGTACGCGCCTGCGGCTCTCAATTATTCCCTCTTCGCGGTTGGCAAATTTATTGTCTTTATTAATCATTCGCCAATGAGTTAATCAATTGGCCAATAACGCGCGTTCAAACGGGCGCATTAATATTGCACGGAGCAAACGCGTTGCACAATTTAGTGTGCATGATATTTTGACTTTCGTTGTTGAGACTGAAGATTTTTAATAATGCACTGAGAAAAATGATACATTTTTGGATAAGTTTCAACGGTCGTAATATAATTGAATTTTGTAGAAGTTTTTGATGTACGATGTGTTACTATGTGTTTCTTTATATATATATATATATATTTGTATTTATTACTTCATATATATATCGTAAATAATATTTCATATGTATTCTTCGGTTATATATATCTGTTTGAGGATTGGATATATATATCGGCTTTATAAATAGTTTATTCTCAAAATACATTAATTAAATATCTCATAAAAAGTACATTGAAACTACGAGATTAATCAGCAATCTGGATGTCTCGATCCTGCTCAAACTGCTGAAATCCAGATTCTTAAAAATATTATCTCGATTGCTAACTTACACTGTAAAAAAACTGTTTTTAAACGTTTCTATTTATTAAAGTGTTCTTTAATACTAATGTTTGTATACATCCAAATAGAACGTTTTAAAAGTTTTTAAAAAATAACTCTTATAAGTGTTCCAAAAAGCTTCAAAAACGTTCTCTAAGGAACACTTCTTTTTACAGTGTAAGTAGCGACATAATTTATACGAAAACTTAATGTTCATCATATAATTATTTTTAATAAGTACATTTTATATAATTTCAATATTCTGTTTTTAAGTGAGGTTAAGAATAGAAAATCTAAGATTATTAAATTCAAGTACCTATGATTGCAGATTTAACAATATAGATTCTTGAATTAGCAATCTCGTTCTTTCAGTATACACGCGCGAAAAGAAAAAAAATATTAGAAATTGTGACATATATTTCTGTAAAACTTGCTGAAATTGTACGTCAGATTTTAAAATACAAAACTATAAGAATATAATATATAATAATTTTTTTCTTTCCGTGTACTATCAACTGCGACGCCATTTTGTCACCATCGTAAAAATGACAATTTTTTCAAGGAACGCGTTGAAAGTTTGACTAATTTAAAGTTATAAAAAAGATCGTATTACTCGTAATTGAATCAATTATTACCGATTTTGTTATATTAAAGAATCGATTTGCAGGAACGTAAAATAAAGCCTCGTAATCAAAATATGCCGATAATAAAATAAAAATTCACAATAATTTAAGCACTTAAATGTGCTTTCGAGCATATGTATATATATATATTATCGGTGAGTGGCAAAATACATAACTTTCAGACTATATAACCCTATATTATATATATATTTTTATAATAAACATAGTTATAGTTGACAACGTTATAAATTTTTCCATTTATGTACTTTGTCACTCATCCATATATGAATATATATATATATACATATATCAATCACAAAATAAACCAAGTGAAATGGATCCTTATATATATATATATATATATATATATATTACGAAAAGAACGTCGTACTTTTATCGTACTTGTATTGAGAACGTATAATAGGGTATACGATTAGTTTGGAATTAGTCCTCGAACGTCGCTTACAGTCGATCCTGCATATTACATTTTCGAATCAACACACTCACGAGTAATACCCACCACATAACCTGAAATCGAACGGATCCCGTCCAAGTACTCGTTACACATCGCTCAGTTGAGAGCAAACAAACACGTAGTTCGAAGTACACCGGCTGATACCACTCCGACATGGGGTATTTTTATTCAAAACATATACAAATTGCGTATCAAAAATACTTAACAAGGAAGAACCTTTATCGTTATAAAGATTGCAACCTGTATATATAGATATATATATATACGCGAATATGAATGTGTAATTGCACTCGAATGAAATCTCGAAAAAATGATAACAAATGCAAAACGTTCGCACCGAGAGGGAGAACCGGTTCTTAAATTACACATTTTAGCCGCGCCGCGCATAGCTTCTGACCTTATATCATTTTTGCTCGATTATACCTGCTCTAATTATAGACGGCAACGGCGCTTTAAGATCCTTCAAATCGTCCTTTTTTTGCAAGCTCCGCCGGTCCGAAGCCGACTAATACGAGTCTGATAAACGTAACGCTGACTTACGATCAATTAAATTACAATTCCGTTTCGAAATGATCAATTGATTTCTAAACGGTCTCGAAAATTAATCGCAATCCGACGATCGAATTGATTTAACATTCGATCGTTAATTAGAGTTTATCTAACGCCCGAATGATTAGTTAACGCATCCTTCAATTATAAGGAACTTTCAAATTTATTGATCGACACTGATTCTGACAGAGTGACATAATTTATGCGCGAGAGTTGGTAGCAATTATTCGTTACGAAAATTCTAACGAATAATATATGTACGTTGAGTCGGTTTCAACGGTATTCGAACATTAATTGATTAGATTTTATTTTTTCCATTCAGCCTGATTTGTAAGCAAACGCGAATTTATGAAAATTTCGTATGGAAATGGAACAATTTTTTTGTACATTGATTTAGTGGCTTTGACAGGAATCAAAACAAAAAATGTCAGACGAATTATTACCGTAATATGCGATTACGATTATTTTCGATAGCTCGTATGCAATTTCGAATTAAAAGATAATTTGTGAAATTAATCGCTATCGTTTGATCTGGTTTCAGGTATTTGGGAGTAGAGCCCAGATTAAATGCTGTTACGCACGAGATAAGTATTGACGGTCAATCGCAGATTGGAACCGGGGTCATAGGTCCTGCGAGCGCAGAGAGAAACTGCAAAAGTGCACACCTAACACCCAAACAACAAGTAATATGCACACGATCACCGCAAGTCTTACAGGTCAGTTTCAACGATATGATTATCCGCTGTTTCGTGCTCACATTGACATAAATTGAATTTATAACTGTATTTAAACTATATATATATATATATATATACATTTAATTTATATATGATATAATATTTGTAAATTATTAATTGTAAGATATTGTAAATCAATTGTATATATAGCATTAAAAGAAAATAAATAAATAAATAATTTTTGTTTAAAACATAATATATACTTAAAGGCGTTTCAAAAGGATTACGAGATATAGAATATAAAAATATTATATTCATACATAAATATTATTATAAGGTTATATTTACTGTGATATACTTACATATTGATTGTAATAAAAATAAATGATAAATTTATAATAATTGCAGACTAAAATTAATATTATAAACGCAAATTTTTTGAACATCTGGATATATATATATATATGTATATCTACGATAGGTGCCTTTGAGCGAATTAGATTAAATGTTATGAGTGATATTAATAATTATATATACCAGAATTTATATTTCCAGTGATGTGACTAAATTAATCTTACAATCTGATATTACAGTATTTATAGTGACCCACTTATGATCATGACTAACTGACCAATTACTCTTAAATATACATTTAAACTCGAAATAATAGAGCATAATAAAACCAATAATTAATTGATAAATTACGTTATATGCGAAAAAACTTTCAGACAAAGTATGTTTTGTAATATATCGTTCAGGTTCAATTTCGTTGCTATTTTTATTTCCATGCATGCAATAAACTCAACTGAAATGAGAAAAATTACACTATCTTTCGAACAATCCAGCTTTCCAAAGACCAATCAATACTTTTTTTGTACGAAAATCTTAATTAAATGCCACGTTATTGTACTTTATTATACTACAAGTTCTAATTTATATATACACATTATACTTAAAAGGGCCTTTTAGTAAAACATTTTCCTTAATTAAACCTAAATATTTAATTATTATTATTATACTATTAAATTATTATAACAAATCGATTATGACAAATTAAACTCAAATTTATAAACTTGAAGCCACTTTTTCCGATTTCATATAAAATATTTAAGCAGGCGTGTAAATGTAACAAAATTTACCACTATAAGTTTTGCATTTAATATAAACTTTATACAAATTAGCTTTCAAAAGAAATACGTTTAATTTCTTATTGGTTCAATTAAACTATTACGCGAAATAAAAATAGAAACTAAATCGCAGTCTAATTAAATTAAAGTTTTTTCTCGGGAAAGTAATTACTTAAATATATATAAATATATATATTCCATATAATAGAAAACTCATTGCGAATGAACTGATATCACTTACAACCAGTCACTCAATAATTAACTTTCAATCATAGAGTTGTTTAAAGTTTAACCGAGGAAGCTTTTTTGTTCAATTTGAGTTCGTTCGAAATACAATTAAATCAACTCGATTGGCGCAATTAATCGGTTTCCTTCGCATTTTCTTTAAAATATTTATGAAAAACATCGAAACAAAATTAATATACTAAGTACTTGTAAATGCGATAACAAATTTTATTTTATGGAACAATAGCTATTATTTGGAATAAAGAAAATCACGTCATTTGTGGCGCAGGATGCGTAAAATAAATAGCATGGCATATTCTTATAGATGTAATGAAATTAGTTGACAGAAAATATCTCGTTATCAAGTGCAGATGTTTTACGTAATTTCTGCCGATGACACGGTCTTATTCAAGCTGTATACCGAAATAACAGGGAATGGCGAAATTAAAATAAAATTATAGTTTAAACTGCGACGCTTGTTAATAATTGATAAATGTAAACGGATAAGGAGCGTAAATTTGTTAATAAATTATTAAATGACCCGTTGGGTCACCGTAAAATAAAAATATAATGTTAACGACACATCGGTGAACATTTTTATTTTCGGACATCATATATTAACGACCATTAAGTGTCACAATTATTCTAAATTATTTTAGAATTTTGCGTCCATCAACAATATTGGCTGAACTTTTTATGTGTTAAATTATATAACTATGTTTATCTTTTCATATGAATAATTTCCTTACATCTCCATTCTCAGAGTCTGATAATGCGAGACAATAGTTTCGTCGGGCTGAAAACTAATTTATAAAATAATCTCGGCTGATTGTTATTGTAATAAAATTTGAAGATAAAAATTATCGTACATGTACATTTACGTTGAAAAATGTACTATCCGGTAATGTAAAATCGATTAGACTTGTTAAAGTTCCTCCTATTCTACTATTGTGCTATTTGTTTTCTATATATATATTTATGAATGAAACGATTGAGATACATTATTTGATTCTCCTCAGAAATCATCATTCGGACCAAGTCGAATGGTCACAGGAAACTTCTTGTAACCAAATATTAATCTATGATAAAATAACATTTACCAATACACTGTCACTGACAAGTTTAAATACTAAGAAGAGATTAACATTTTTTTGTCATTTGGTACTACGCAAACTAAAAAGTTTATATTTAATAACAATATTTTTTACATCAAATTAGAAACAAGTTTTTTTTATTCTTCTTTTTTTAACACATTAATATCCAATATAATATTCATGAAAACGATTCTTTATTGCTGTCAATTAAGATTCATTTAATGTTGTATTATAATAATTATAATAATAAATGAAACTAATAACCAATAGTATGTTCGAGCAAAAATGATTAGCACACTGAAAAAAATAATCTTACAAATTTGGCCAAACTATATAATAAAAGTAGGAAAAATAGGTAAAAATGTAAAAAATATGATAAGTTATATTTAGAAAATTCTAAAAATATGTCAAATATTACCAAACAAATGATAAAAACTATGATATCATCTAATGTTTATTTACATTTTTGCTAACTTTTTCTGCTTTTATTATTTAGTTTGGTCAAATTTGAAAGATTATTTTTTTCAGTGCAATAAGTGAATTTTCAATTTCAACGTATTTTTAAACTATTATTATATATACTTTGAACTTGAATTACCAAGTTGATTAGGCAATAAACTCTAAAGACCGAACTCCTCTCAGCGTGATATGTCTTAAGTCTTATTCCGGAGACATCTTTTGTTGCAATACCAGATTCCTACTTGTAATATATAACACTCTTTTCTTATTATCTTAAAGGTATACGTTCCGTCTTCTGTCATATTCATTCTTCAAATATCTCTCCAACCTGTTAGATATTTCATTTTATGTATTGTGTTTGCCCTTTTATGTATTTAGCCAGATTGTGATGATGAGGTACCAAAATAGACAGTTCGAAATTTATTTGCCCATTATCACTTGGACGAACTATTTTACATAAATATTTCATTTATGCGTATTTCACACTTGTGTATCTTTACATTTACGCGGCGTAAATAATATCAAAAAAAAATTCTAGTTCACGATTGTCAATTGATATGCAAAGCAATAATCCAGAAATATTAATTAATTGGAATATTTGGAAGAATAACGTATAATGAATTTGTAATATTATTAGTGAAAATAACACAATATACGTCACAAGATGCTGTATAAAAATCATAAGATATTTATGATAACGTGATTTTTAATAAAATTATGGATATGAATAAATATAAATGAAAGAATGATATTTTGTATAAATAAATAAATTCATAAATTACTTTCGGCAATTATAAGATTAAATAATTCGATGTGCATTATTAATATAGTTATTTAATTGTACTATTTCCGTAATTGCAGCAAATGAACATTTCAGAATGACATATATTTATATATATATATATATATGACACAAGATAAATTTGGTTGACGGTTTAATAAATGTATTCCATTAAATAAAAATTAAACGTAGGCACATATATTTACATATCACGCAGCCTTTTCAATTTACCCTTTAGAATAAATGTAAACTTTATTTACTCACTCATGGTAAAATATATTCCTTCTTTTAGGCTGTCACTTCAGGTGCCAGATTTGCGATAGAAGAGTGCCAGCATCAGTTCAAATCAGCAAGATGGAATTGCTCCATTGCGCCAGAAAATCCGGATAATATTTTTGGAGGGGTTATGTTAGTCAGTAAGTACTCAAATTCTCATTTATTATTAGTCAGAAGGTAATGTTTACATGGTTTAACAAACTAAAATTAAATTGTTTTTTGTGCAGTAAAATTTAAAATAAAATTTATCACCAATGCAATAATAATTGGTTTATCAATTAAATTAATGTATAATATTACACGGAGAGAGAGAGAGAGAGAGAGAGCGAAAGAAACACCAATATTTATAATACGGAAATATTAAGTTTTAATAAACTGAATGTTAATTGACACACTGAAAAAATGATTAGTTGGCACAAGCATAATTTTGTTGCCATGAACATACTTTATGTTTAAATTAAATATAATTATGCTTGCGCCAACCAAACATTTTTTTTAGTGTAGTATGGTGTCAGATTGTCAATTTTTGATAAACTGGTTTACGTATTTTTGACAAATAAGAACATTGTAAGGTTAAAGCTTGATAATAATAAAATTCACTTTGATTAATTTTTCAATAAATCACATTATAGCACTTTTATGTATCTTTCTTCGTCAACTTTTTGTTAACTTCATTTTAGTTTAGAATGCTAAAACTTGACAATATGTTTGAATCAATTTTAAAAAACAGTTGTACAACCTTTGAATAAGAAAGTGAATTGAATAAGAAAAGCGAGGATGTTTAATTTTAGTAAACCGATTGTTAATTTATAATCAAAGATTCATACTATTTGATCAATAAACTACGAATTTTTGACCAATTACAAATATGATATTTTGTAAATATAATACCAAATTGGTCAATTTTTGTTTAAATTAATTTTAATTTAATATCACTCCGTTATTACGTATTTACAATACTAATCAATTTCAAAATTCTGTAAATATTTGTACTTACATTGTGTACATATTTGTTGTTAAAATTGTTGGAATATTTTAGTCTGAATCTTAATTTTAATGTATTAAAAACATGGTTATAAATAATAACTTATATTAATTATATTTTCTATATTTTAACGTTGAAATTGTTCGTATAATTCTTGATTGAAATGAATGTATAAAAATGTATTTCTTTTCTAGATAGTCGCGAAGCTGCTTTTATTTATGCAATATCTGCAGCAGGCATAGCATATTCCGTAACAAAAGCTTGTTCAAGAGGAGAGCTGACGGATTGCTCTTGTGACAATCGCGTACGAACAAGAAGACCAAATAATTGGCAATGGGGTGGTTGCAGTGAGGTAAGATCTAATTTATGTATAAGTTTGATTATTATTATTTACTTATACGTGACGCACCAAAGTCTAACTTCTTATTTTAATCAGATTTAATTCAAAACAATGACGAAGCCAGAAATAAATAGGTATACTATATGCACGCATAAAAATATTCCATTAAAATTTATTGAAAGTTTAGTTAGTATTATTAAAAATACAATAACACATATATGAAACAAAATTTCAGTTAGAAAATACCGAACTTTTACTGTAAACATTGATAAATTTTTGGTATATATTTACAAAAGTTTGGTAATTTCTGACTGAAATTTTGTTTTGTCCGTAAGTTACCGTGCTTTTAATAATATTTACTGAATTATCAGTAACTTTAATGGAAATTAATATTTTTATTAATATTTGTATACTAATTGTATTAGTATAATATTTTTATTAATAATAGTACTCTGAAATATTTGGAATTGTTTTAGGTATAGGTATTGTTAAAATTTATAAAAGATTTTTTTTTAATTAATTAAGAATACATAGTGAAATGACATGAAATTTAAATATAATGTATAATATGATATAAATTTATATGACATAAATATAATAATTGTTATAAATTATGAAAATCGAAAAAATAAATGTGATTTTAAAATAATGTCATTAATATCAAATTGAGACTATATCCCTAATTACTAAATTATTTAATTATAAATAGTTAATTTTTTAAATAAAACATTTCTTATTCTTATATTAATTATGTACCTATTTCATGTATAATTGACAAAAATTAGATTCAGGAAATCCATATATAAATAAATTAAAAGCACAATAAAAAATAAATCATTTTACAACATGTATTTAAATGATAAATAATTCTATAAATTGTAAAAGTGATACGAGAAAAATGTAAAATGATGGTCAACATACAAAATAAATGAATTCTACATATACATTTTCATGATTTTATTTCAAGACGTAAAAAAACCATTAAAAAACCGATATTCAAATAAGTGAAAACTCATTTATATATAATAATTATAAATATATAATTATTATTCAACAAGTACATTGCGCAAAATATTAAAAAAAATTAATACATGAACTGTAAAAAATGTTTCATCCAAATTACAAGGACTTTCGTTAAAATCAATTTATCATATTTCGAATATTCATCAAATACATGAACAATAAATTAATGCAAAAGAACTGAAAATTCTTTGAAAAAATGTGCTTTTTTTTCAAATAAAGCATTATACAGTATTAATTACTGAAAATTGAGTATAATTAATAAATAAAATATACTTTTAAGAATATTTTTCATTTTTTATTTAATTTGAATATATTAAGTTATTATTGTTTATTTCATTAGCATAAAATTGAATATAAATATATAAATATATTTTATAAATAAATATATATTTCACATTACTGCGCATGTACTGTTCAGATTAACGCAATAGTAAATTAAAATTAATTAAACTTATAAATTTTCTACATTTAATGTATTTGTACCTTGATTTAATTTTTTCGTTAAAAATAAGTAAATTTAATGTACCATAGTGCATTAAAAGTACATTCAAATTCACCAAATTTTTCACAGTATACACTGTAAAATACTTTCAAATACAATAAAAATTGCAAAATAACGCAGTCAAATTTTCAACGCGCGTAATAATATATTCAAACAATAAATACACGCTGAACAAAAAGTTATCGCAAATTAATCATTTCAGTACATTTTCGAATAGAAAATTGGTGATCAAAATGTGGTTCCCGAAAATTCTGGTGATCACTACTTCTTTCGCACAATTCAATCCCTCGATTCATCAATCTCATTTCGCGTGATCACAAAACCGCCCTTCCAAATCTCTATTAAACGGCCGAAACCGCGGCCTCCGTCGAATCGAGTCTTTATTATTATTCACGCAGAAAAATGTTCCATTAAAAATTACTGAAAGTAAACATTGATGAATTTTCGGTATATATTTACAAACATACATCAATGTTTACTCAAAAGTTCGTTACTTTCTAACTAAAATTTTGTTTTGTCCTTGAGTTACTGCTTTTTGAAAAATATTTACTAAACTTTCAGTCATTTTCAAAGCAACATTTTTCTGCGTGTTCGCGTTTCGAAACGCGTAATCGGTGGAGACGTAGACGCGCGCGGTCCGAACGACGGTGCGTTTATTGGACGGCTACGTTCGCGTGAATATTGTCGCGCGTGCTAATCTGGCTGCGAAAACAGAAGAGGAGGTTGCTCGTCGCGGTTGGCCAACGACGCAGGAACGTTCGTTTAAAACGGCGCGGTTTCTGCTTTCGTCGACGGGGCTTTTCAGCGCCGAGGATACGAGCACGAAACACGTAAACGGATGCATTTCGCGGGAACAGGTGACCCCTTGTAGACATTGCAAGCTTACAAGGGGATTAAGGGGGCTAAGCTTGTTAAGTTGCAACAACCCCCTCGCACGTACGTGCACGCGCACACACGCGAGCGAGCGCGCGCGGACCTCCGTCACGAAGCCGTCGCTTATTCGCTCGCGCTTTAGCGCTGACAAATTGACGTGACGCTAAAGTATTGAGCATACATTGTTATTCTTAATCCAATACACGCGGAGCGTCATCCTTCGCGTCAGCGCGTTAAAAATCGGAACAAACGTAATTGATTAGCGTCGTTAGCCGCGCCTCGCCGAATCCGCAGCCAAGATTACCGTCGCCGTTTGCCGAACGGTCCGCGCGCGACGCATCCTAACCGAGTCGACTGGCAACGTTAAATGTCGACTGATTTGACGTTAAATTTGACGGAGTAATTGCTTTTGTTTAAGATGGATCAGGCACTGAAACGATGATTCAGACGCGTGATTATGTTTTGCCGAAGCGTTTTGGAAGGTTACCGAAGAGCAAAAAGTTGGGCAAATTTTTGTTATTGTTATAATAGTTTTTTTTTAACGAAGTTTAAAAATAATATTAAGGTTTCGTTATAAATTGCAAAAATTGGATGAAAAGTGAAATAAAAACATTAATGATGATGCATTAATTGTACCTTATATATCGTAGTTTTTTTTTTTTTTTTAATTTTCCTTTCGGGCGTGTTAAATTAATTCAAAAATTGTACGCCACTCGGATACCATTTTAACGACCATGGGGAACACAATACAGTGAAAAACTAGTGTTTTTTAAAATGTTTTTAAGATTTGTTTCTCGGTACATTGAAATATAAGTCAGGAGTCTTAAAAAAGTGATGTATCAATAGATTTGGAGCTTCGATTAATTTTTACGTTTTATAACCTTTAATTTTAAATTAATTGTTCGAAAAATATTATAGTCAACAAATCATATTTTGCTGCCCTTTTTATTGCATAAACAAATATCATTAAATTGTCTTATTTTAAGACGTCAGCGTCTTAGTTAAGACATGAGTTACCATAATACGAGACACATTTATACTAAGGCATCGGAGTCTCAAATAAAGAAAGTAGTGTCTTGAATTAAGACACTTTTAAGATATGTATTTTTTGAATATTAATATTAATGTTAAAAGAACCATTGTTTTTAACAAAAAATTGTTTTTACACGGATTTTAACTATATTTATATTGTATTTTACGTTTCTGTTATTGTTTTAATTTTGTCAGCACATTTTTCATCTCACTTATATATATAAGCGATCGATAAATAATTTTAAATCGTTATAATATTAATAGTTTTTAAATTAGAATATTCATGAGAGAACTTTATTCGTACCGTCAAGTGTTTGACGATTAATGTGGTCCAACATTACACGCAGAGAACATTTGTTATATTTACAAAATACTTGTTACATTCATCTAAATTTTGGTTATAATTTACAATATATTATATAATTACTAAAATTAATATTAATAATATTATCTTCGTACTTATTCCCATGTGAGTGTCGACTACACTCAGAGAACTAGATTGTTAAATTAACAATCTGGATTGTACAATCTGATCGTTAATTTAACAAGAACAAAAAAAATGTAATATAGTAAATTTATATTGACAAAATTATAAGTATTGTGTAA
>JABFQC010004724.1:0-12374 GCA_022817085.1 Psilanteris sp. ZL-2020
ATAGTAATTTTATCACTATTATTTTTCCTATTGCATGTGTATATATGTATACATAAACAGATATATATATATATATATATATATATATATATATATATATATATATATATATATAACGGCAGTTTAGAGGACGGCGACTTTTTAGGCACCTAAGATACGGGTGTGCAAAATTGTTTTGGCGGAGCAAATATGGCGGACCGATCGGGCGGCCTTCATCCACCCTCACAAAAGATCGAGAAAAAAAATAAAAAAAAAACTGAAAAATCTAGCTAAACCACAAATTCGAGGTCCTGGAGGCCCCTAGTATTGTATTTTACTGGTCTGTCCTCAAAATTGCCGTTAAATCAATTCATTACTTCGACGACTGTCCTAGAAACTTCCATCCGCATAAACAATAAGAATTGTTTAAATAGTAAACAAAATGGCTTCCTGTCCTCGAAATACGTATATAAATATTTTGTCATAAATAATTAATAATACTTACCGTATAAATTTGTTAACCTTACAATATCTCTTGAATACGAAACTTCACTAATAAAACCACCAAATGCACCTATATTTGAATGTTAAAAAAAGTTAAGCATATTGCACTATATATTACAATCAAAATTATAATGAAATCAGTATATAATATAATCCTTATTTACATTTCTGCAAATATATAATTATCTTATTACTCCAATTAGACACAACTCGCAATTGAAAAATAACGTTCATTTCAAATGGTAAAGTTTACCATTTGAATAGTAATGATTACCACTTAATTTTCCCAGTGAGTAGATTTCGCGTTTATTTAATAACTCTTGATATGTATATCATTTCAGACGTAAGTGTAAAGGAATTCCAATAAACGACAATACCAAGAAACTTAACATTATTTTTTATAAAAATTATATACGAGTGTCGCTATGTTAACCACCTATATGACATCTAATAAATGTGTCGTAAAATGACTGCGCCACGTACGGAGGAATGTAAATGTCCTAATTTACTAGCAATGCAGTATTAAATAATTGCGTAAATTAGAATTATCTGCGAGCGTATATATATAATGTATATAAAACTTAAAACCTATATTCAGTTTGTTATATTATGCCGTCATTGCAAACGTTTTTATATATTTAGCTAATTACAACACTAATTATTATTATTATTATTATTATTATTTAATTCTTTTATTATTTTTATTTATTTCTATAAAATAAACATATTCGAAATTGTGCAATAAATCGCGGTTTAATTAATTTTATTTATACAAAGTAACAAAAATACAAAAGTGGAATTGCCTTTGCGCGAAAATTTTTGTACAATAAAACAAAATGAAGTCGCTATATAAAGTAACACTTCATCGCTACCGCGCAGATGATATTGATCTGCAATTCCGTTTCTAATTGTCGCTCTTCCCAAGTGTTTTCGTTCTTTATTAAACGTTGTTTATTCTCTCTTAGTCCTACGTCTCGATTAAGGTTGCCCTTCTCGTTCAATCTCGTTCACTCCTGTTTACACTGCACAGGACTGGCACAACTTGAACGCAGTAACTTGCGAATCAACAATTCTATATCTTTGTTATGTCGTTGAAGCCGCAGTTTTCGAAAATTGTTTATTACGACGAGTCGTACGCCACGGAACAATGTCACGACTGTAAACATTGCGTTCTAACGGTTTACATCGGTTTATTTGTTGAATGACTTTGAGTGCAACAACATAAACATTGCCACGATCGTGTACACGATAATATAAACATTAACATTACACGTGTCATTAAAAGTTAATTATTTAATGATGCAAATTAAAATATTATTTAGCGAGAATTAACATTGCGCATATTGGTTTGTTTTAGTAAATTTCACTTATACATATATTTATTTCATAAATATAATTATATCTCGGTGGGACAGATTAGTGGCTCGAGTAATTGGATATCGTATATTGTCTATGTACGTTTACACTTTTTTATATATATATTTTGTAACAATATATACATGTATAGTAAGTGTATAAAAGGTTTCGTTATGTTTTAATCGAAACAATATTTAATTAACTTTGCAGAAATATAAACTAAATTGATAATGATTTATTAAAACGATTCCAAAAATAAAATATATCTTTTTATATACTTCGTTTCACATTATTCTTTTGAACTTAAAACATGAACGAGTATTAATTTGCCGTGCAATTTAAAATGACATGGTAATTGTATATAAATATATATACCAACGTAGTTTTCAAACATTATGAGAAGATTATGTATTCAAATTAATTATTTTTATATATATTTAATTTAACTAGAATTTAATGATTAATAATATACAATGTATACTGAATTATATATATATAGATATTTAACGACTATAGATTCATAAATAACAGTATACATAGACAATTCAACTACAGAATTACAATATGAAAATGTGTAAGCTATATATTGAAAATTGATGTTTTGATAATATAAGACGATCTCGTCATTCAAATGAAACTGCGAAATAAATCTTCTAATTATTATCAAATCGATAATAATTGTTCGTATTTCGTAAGCGTTTGAAACAACCACTAAAGTATCCATTGACGTTAATCATTTAACCGTAGTCGGAACGTGATAACGAATACGTGTTTTTTACGTTGCATCTTTTTAATTTGTGATCTACTTCGTAATAGTAAACATTAATCTTGCACCAAACTATATAAATGTTATTGGCGTTAACGGTACGGATTCGTCGAATTTAATACGTTCGCGTGTTCCGAAAGTATAAATGACTTTAAAACGGTCGTTCTAATTATACACAAATATTTAAATTAATCATAATTAACACGAAACTTCGGAGAAACCGTTATTTGCTACTTTTTTTTTTGCGTCGTTAATTTTTCCCAAACACTCGGTTCTTTTAAAACAAACGATTGTTAACAATTAATAAATTGTATAGATTCATCTTAAAGGGCATAATTAAAAATTTGTAACAGATTAAATCTCTCTTCATATCCACATTTGTATTAATAAAGACTGGATGTGATGAATTAGCTTGAAAACGCAGGTAAATGCGTCATTTTGTCGACATTTTTACAAAAGTATCATATTAAGTAATTTATAATTATTGTTATTATTTTTAAACATTATAATGTTTATAAAAACTGATTTCTTTTTCTTTATTAATATCTTGAAAATGATGAAATCTCTTCATGACGATGAGGAACTATAAATATACACATAAGTATTTTTGTTTTGATAATACGTTTAATCGTAAAAATCATTATTAAGTAAATTATTATTATTACTATTATTATACATATTACAAGTTACAAATATGTTTGAACAATGTCATTTATCTTTTTTAATTTGTTTAATGTAAACAAGAACTAAAAAAAAATTGCTATTATTTTGAATTTATGAACGAAGTTAAAAAATTAAAATTGCAGATGGTTGAAAAATGTTACAAATGAATATTTTAAACGAGAATGGTAGTAAAATGCGTTTACGCTTGAGAAAATTTAAAAATATTTTTTGTTACAGGATTTGAAAACGCACGAATATTATCCGGCACGCGCGGTTATTTTTTATATTTTTTAACTCGTCTATATAAACATTACAATATCAATGTCGCACATTATTCTAACGCGCGTTTAAAATAGTCGTTCGACCACTAATTGTTTTGCACGCGATCTCCAATTCAACACTTTTTTGTTTGATATATTTTTATGAATCCCTCTTTCTCTCTCTCACACACACAGATACACAGCCCCAAACGGTGACATTCATAAAATAATGTAATTATCATTTATAATTGCACTACATTAATAACATAATTATAGAACTCTAACTAACAGTAATCTAAACTTTTATTCCAAAAATAAATTGTCGCCAAATGCTCGCCAGTTGAAACAATACTATTTCAGATTCGTTGAATGAAGTATCTAATTCTTGAAGACCGCAATTCTTATTATTCATAATTTTCTTTCAAATACAATTATTGTACGTTTAAATAATACCAAACACATTCCTTTTGTCCATTCAAAACAATAAAATATTTTTTATGGACATCAACGTTCGTACTATTATTCTCACCGAACGTAAATGACCTTGTCATTCTTTTACAATGTTTTGTTTTCATCCGCGCCCAATTGTTGGCGTCTTTTATTACGAAATTACAACAAATTGTAAATTAATTATATAATTTGTTCTGCTAAAAATAAAGCACCATTGTTCGAGCGTGAATTCCGAGTGTCCAAACATAGACACGCGTGAAAACATTCGCGCACTTAATTACACATTTTCTTTTTCGCCTTTTGTTTTGTTCTGATCACCGGCAACCCTCGAAATCACGATTCAAAACGTTCATTCACAATCATCGTGGATTGATTGTTGTTACTCAGCACTTACGAGTCGACTCAAATTCAAACGCTCGCCGACGGTTTGGAAATATACATATATAGAAACGCAAAGTCGAACGGAAAGGAAAAAAAAAAGACAAACAAAAAAAAATAACGAAGACCTTGCGGCCTCGAATGCGATCGGAGCACGTTGCAATTAATTTTTTGTTCGCAATCAGCCAGCGCAATCGTAGAAATTGAAATATTATTATATAATAGCGTCATCTCGGTTGAATTATACATTTGCGGCTTTACGTATATTCGACAGCCCCATTTGTGTTTCGATAAGAGAAAGAGGACGCGTTATTTTCTGCGTTCTTTTACGGATCGTAAACTAGCTAATTACGCCGACAATAAGTAGCGTCATTGTCTTGAGATTGCGAATACGCAAAACACGCGCGCGCGCGCGTTGCGTGCGCATTAGATCTACGCCATTAATTAACGCGCAAGCGCGTGGTTGCGCGAGGCTCGGCGCGATATTTGCGAGGCCCGGAATTTAATCGGTGCAATACTGCATATCATCGCCGTCATACATTCAGACGTACCATTGAACTGTTAGAAAATTTTCCGGTGCGTCAACTCTAATCGTTTGTTAATATATCAATCGCAGACGTTGGCGATTGCGCGCCTCGCGCGATCGTCATTGGTTTACGGCGGGTTTTCGAGAACGGCACCACCTGCGGGTAGTTGAACGCTTTTGAACACGCTAATGCGGCACGAATTAATTGCTTTTTCCTCTTGACGCGCGCGCTTTTTCTTGCGCGTCAGACTGGAGTTTCTGCAAACGAGATCGTTCGAATCGCACGTTTAATAACGCGAACTGACGAATTCACGAGAACTTATTCGGAGCGGTTTTTTATTTAAATAAAAAGCAAAATGCATTCGGTGTAATTGCACGTGATTTATGACGCATCATTATTTGGATTTTAGCTGAAAAGTAATCCGACGTTTTTACGTTTTGTTGAAGACACATTGGAAAAGTATGTTTTTTTATATAATAATTTTTTTGAATTAATTATATAAAAATGCAATTTTCCGTTTGTTTTACAAGTTTAACTTCGTATAAAAGAAGATAAGTAAAAACCGATTTCTTTATTAATACATCGTTGGATCTAATATATTAATGTTAAAAATTAAAGACACTTTAGTTTAGTTTTTCTAAGAATTGAATTAAGACAGAGAATTGTTTTGCTTCTATTTCTTTCATTCCAATATGTTTTGTTTTTACTTTAAATTAACACATTTGCTTTGTATTCTTGGATGTTATACATAATCCGGGAGAAACAAAAAGAATAACAAAAAAATATTTATTATAATTCATAAAAATACATCCAATTATCTTGAAATGCCTCGTAATAAAAGCATTTTAAATTTTTTAGATGAAAATACAAAAAACATACATGAAATTAAATTAATTTAATTAAATATAATATCAATTGTTTATGAAATATAATATAAAATTCGGTTTTTTTTTCTCTTAATGATAGCAAATAATATAAAAATGTTCGTGAACATTCGTAAAGTCGCAGTTGAATTGTCACAAATTTCATGTTCAATTATAATTTAATACAGCTTGATAGTTCAATTGAAAAGCGTGCATCGCAACTGAGTCATCGCAAACTCGAGCTAAGAATTTTTCTAGCTACTGTAAAATAAACAACAATCGATTTGCAAGCACCACAAAATACGTCATATTTGAATAGCAAGTGTCACTGTCGCTCGACTAGAAAACAAGTACTGATTATTATTGTCTGGTTGATGATGCATGCAGAAACATCGAGACTCTGTTTCATAAGCAATTCGTATATGGGAAACGCAGTCGGTTAAATTCTTGAAAACTCGATGTAAATATACAAAGAAATTCATTCGCGTTCGACTCAAAAAGTTAAACTTGAAACCGACTAAATTAAATTTACAATCAAAACATTGATTTTTCACTAATAAACACAACAGTACTAGGGAAATATTAATCAATTCAAATTACATTAAAAAAGAAATAAAATTTCTAACTCCAACCGTGCCACACGAAGGAAAAACTATATAATAATTTTTAATACAAAACACTAATTCTTCGATCAATATATTTGACATGTAAATATTTTAAATTTGAAAGCAAAACTGAATATTTCGATTTTTATTAGAAGTTAAAAAACTTTTTAAAGTTAAAACTTTTTATTTATCTTAATTTATTTATTGATTTATTTTCGTTATAATATAATTTAGTGTTTTGATATATATGTAGTATGTTGATTAAACGATTTTTGTTTTCACAATTATTAGGCGGAGTTTAATATATCGTTGTACAATATATATATATACAAAACATCCTCGCAAGTCAGTCTGAGGTGAGATACCAATCTAGTTCGTTGCGTCGTTGTATATATTCAAAATAATAAAATTACTCAATTGTAGTTTTTCTTCTTTTATTTGCACCAAAAATACTATATATATATATAAAT
Source organism: Psilanteris sp. ZL-2020 (assembly GCA_022817085.1). Lineage (NCBI taxonomy): Eukaryota > Metazoa > Arthropoda > Insecta > Hymenoptera > Scelionidae > Psilanteris > Psilanteris sp. ZL-2020. The sequence continues at coordinate 6,822 of JABFQC010004724.1, forward strand.
TTAGCTAACGGCAGGTTCGAGGACAGGAAGCCATTTTGTTTACTATTGAAACAATGTTATTGTTTATGCGGGTGGCAGTTTCGAGCACAGACCAGTAAAATACAGTGTTGGGGGCCCCCCAGTACTCTCGCGTTTTGGGTTTGGCTAGATTTTTACATGAGGGGGGAGCCCCCCCGCACCCCTTTGTGCTCCGCCATATTTTTTACAAAAAAATATGACAAATTTTGGTTAAAACCTTGTAAATGTTTCACAAAAAATACCATACACACTGCTAAAAATATGTGTCTTATTTAAGACACAAAGTGACTTAAATAAAATCAAATGCAGAACATCATGTATTAAGACATCTGGTGACTTAAATAAGTCATTTCGTGTCTTAAAAAAGTTACATTTAAGACACTTTTTTCTAACAGTGCAGTTGACAAAAAGAATGATTTTTGTTGCAACGTTACTTTACGTTTCTGTGTATCATTATTCAATAATGTTTATCGTCTAGTATAATAAATAAACATTTTCAATATTACATTGTTATTTCTTATTTACCGCCTTAAAAATAATTGATATTAGAACTTTACTTAAACATTATATAATTACATCTTTCTTTGGACAGCATTCATTCAAAATGCGATAAGTCCGAATTGAAAATTCGAAAATATACGTATTTCAACATTGTTACATATGACAATGACAAATGATAAACTTCATTTAGTCGTTTAGTTGATATTTCAATAAATTTAGTATTTTTAACGATATTTTGAGGGTATAATTTAATTTGAGGCTTATGAAGTATATAAACCATCACTTTATATGAAGCGAATTAATTTCATATTCATATAAGCAATATATGTATATATATAAATATAAGGAAAAAAAAGATAATCAGATTTAGTCAATCTTTGACTAACTTAGACAACAAAAGTATAGCAACATAAGAACAATCTCATTGTCATATGTTGACAATAAAGTTTTCTAATAAGTCGATTTAAGGTTAAAGGTTGACAACTTTATTGTCAAATTTGGACAATAGTATTTATCATTAATACATTCATTGTTTTTTTTTTTATTTATGTATATATACTTATAACTGCAAGCAAAAGTGGCATAATTCAAGAATTATTTTTTTCATAAAGTTATTTTTGCAAATGAAATCTTTTGCACTAAATCTCAACATACTTTATTTTTTTCTTTTTCTCATCAACCTATATTTGATTTGAATTTTTGTTCGAACGTCCTTAATCGTCATGTTGAGACTTCAGCGACTATCGATCGAATGCAAATCAATGACATTGATTGCACTTTCTTTTATCTAACGTGACATTAAACTTCAAGGTAGTTACGTCAGTCATCGCATTATAACGGGAATAAACCGTCATTTGTTGCTGGCGGTTTAATGAACCGAACGCGCTCGCAAGTACGTTGAACCAACGTGACGGAACAACTCGCAATTTGTTTACGAATTTGAGCTACGGGAAGCCGCCCGGACGGGTCCCGCGATTGGTCGGTTTTTCGAGGCCAAGTGCTAATTGGCCGCGGAAACAAAAAACCGCCGGTCGCGGCGAATCTGCGCGCCGAACCTTAGATTTTCGCGACAAAAAGTTCTGTTAGCCGCAACACACAATGAACAAATAATTGCGAGCAAACACAAAAGAGCTCGTCGGATCGGATTTTCTTTATTTTCCTTTTTTTTTTAATTTCGATAAAAACACGCGATAGCGTCCACTCGAACTTCGCACTTTGCTTTTATTTCCGACTGCCAAGTGCAGCGTTTTTCAACGATTAGTTTAGAAGAAAACTATTTTTCGCAAATGTTGCAACTGTCGAAAGGTGAAATGCAAATTGAACTCAACATTATTATATGCGCAATTCATGTTTTCTCTACGAAATAAAGCGCGCGCGTTATTATTACTATTATTTTTTCTTAATCCGTTATCTTTGCTTGCGCACAGAAACGGCAATCAGTTTTTCTAACAATAAATTTGTTTTGTTTTCGATTGTTTTGTTTACATTCATTTTGTTACGTTCACGTTTGTTTTGTTTTCGTTTATGTTGATTTGTTTTGTTTTGTTTCGAATGATTACATCGCGGGGTTCAATACCGTTTCACTTTGTTGCCGCAATCAAACGGCGCGAGACAAGCAACGAATCCATAAATATCATGTTAATGACAAATCGTGATAATTTTTAACACGATTGCACTCGCGCTTACCTTTTAAACTTTCCGTTATAAAAAAGAACACTGTTTAATAGCCTGTAAGGCTTGACCCGGCGTATCAAAGCACGGCTGACATATCGAAATTAGTCTGGCAGAATTTATCGCTGTACGCCGTAGACTATTTTTGTTTCTGAATGAAAAATACAAATTCATTGATTGTTTCAATTGCTTGATACAGGGAGCAAAAAATGACGATTAATTAAAAATACTTCGCATTGCGTGAAGTTGGTTGCGCGTGTGCGTAACGACGCGCCGTCGCGTTTGACGGTGTTGAATTCAATTCAATTCAATTGAATTGGATATGCATTTTTAATTGCACTGGAGGTGCAATTGTCGCAGCGTCCGATGGTTTTGCAAAAACCGCTATTATGAAGACACGGCTTAGTAAGATGACCATTTTCTGCTCGCATTTTATCGTAACTCAAGTAATTGTATTGTTACGCAATAGTTATTCGCGCTAAAAATTCTTCCATATTTACTATAAACGGGCAATAAAAAATACAAGTTATTTTATTTCAACCGTTTACCATTAAATAAGTAATGCTTTTCGAAGCGGAAATCAACAATTTTTTTTCTCTCGTAATTAAACAACTCGAACTTTAAATGTTTTCGCAAAACATTTCTTGTTTAGTGTATAGTAATGTAATTTCATTAAAATCAAATGATAACAAAATTTCAGTGTGATAATAAATAATAAAATGTACATTGAACCGTCTTGTAATAATTTTATTATTATTATTATTTTCTTTTTTGAAAGCATGCGTGTGTTTTTCTTTTTATAAAGTTATTATGTAAATGTTATTAATTATTAATAACGAACATTCACTGTCATACAAACTAAACTTTATAAAAAGAAAAACATATATATATATGACGTACACGCATACTCCTAACATAAACTTGAATCTGCCAAGAGATTGAACTTTCTGACGGAGGAATCGTAAGTCTATAAATAAAAACTGTTTAATTTGTCAGAAACGCGATTTCCGAAATATCGCGACCGAAACAAATTTACCGATTCCGAAATGCAGATAATTTAACGAACAACTCGCGATTGCAATTTATGCAATCCTCCGTTTATTCAGTTACAATATAACCAATCACAAAGAGCCGCTTGCAACATTCATGTTTACAATCTACTTTTAGCAATACAGATACTCGATTAGCAACCCATTTTTATTCCTACTTAATGTACATTTCCGAATAACAGCAACAACAATAATAATAACAAACCAAAGTAAAATTTCAATGACTGAAACAGGATGTTATATTAAATTCGCGATTATTATTTCGTCGGTTTTTCTAAATACGATTCGTAATCGCACGCCGGAAAAAGATAGCCTTCAATTTTATTTCAAAAACAATAATATACGTGTGTTTACATACAAGAAAAGTCTTACCGTTTTTACGTTAAAAGTGCTTTTGTTGACATTGAAAGTTCTTATGTTTACATTACCATTTGTTATGTTTATCTCCATTGTTTACTAATATAATTATTTATTGGTACAAATTCAGTTTCATATCGTAAATCGTAAAATTTATTTGAAACCACAACTTTTTGTCTCAATTTTTGTCACGTAAATATATGAACATATATATATATATATATATATATATATACACATATAGATGGGCACAACAATTATTGTAAACACCGCGTTCCAAAACACCAAGTGTTGTTTGAAAGCGCGACCCTCGTAAATTTATAACATAAATTATTTGCCATGTGTAGGAAAATAACAAAGCTGTGATATTTCTCAAGACATTTTTCTTCGCCGTCTTTATCGCAAAACCTGCTTTTATTCATCTTACGAAAAATCATACACAACGATTGCAGTTCGCGTGAGATAAGTTCCATTCGATTCGATTGTGGAGTTTTTTACGATCGACAAGCGAGGATCTTTTTGACTACGCGATACACGTGTATCTTGTGCAATATTTTTTTATTATTGTTATTATTTTTTTTTATTACCAAATGTTACGTTGCCAATTTTCACATTGCAATAGGAACATTTCGTGCGTGCAAGAAATGTATTGCTATTGGGGCGCTTCAAGCGAAATTTACGTCGCGGACTATTCACAGAAAATATTTTAGTTTTTGTTGTCGCGGTACGCGTGACGTATTTATTACGCTTTATCGGGTTAAGTGAAAATGAAACGAGCGTACGTCATTCGTAAACGGAAACGCGAGAATTTTCAGTTTAAAGGAGAACGATGTGTAATATGTATTTCGCAATGATTATTGTAAATTTGATAATAATACCTCAGTGCGGTTTATTTAATCGATTTGGTTTTAATTATTTACAAATTTACAGTTAAAATGATCGAAAATTTTTGTATTATTTGGGTATTTTGATATTTGTAATATATATTTAAGACTAATAGATTTTTTACAGTATGTTGATTGTATATGTTGTTGTTATTATTAATATTTGGATGCTATTTTTTGTTAATTATTTTTATTTCTGTAAGAGGTTTAAGCAAAATTTATTGTTGCAAATAATACATTTATAAATGGAGAAAAATTTCCATTAAAAATTACTGTTGCCAAACAATAATCGTACACGATGTTTGTCAACAAAGAAAAATGCCTACGAATCGTAAACTTCTATTTATTTTTCGTTACGTTTTACTGTGTTCTAACTTAATGTAACTTAATGAGACCCGCCACTTTATTTTTAACGTTTTGTTCACAATACGGCATATATCCCTTACTAAAGGGTGAGGGGTGGGGGGTTGTCGTAGGTTCCTCTAAGCCACACCGTCGACAACATTTTGACAAATTCCATAATGGGGGATGGCATAACTTCGGATGTGCAAAATTGTGCTTTTTAGCCAATAAGGGAAAGGAAGCTCCCCGGGTGTCCTCAGAACGCTAATAAGTACTCCCAGTCCGGATGATTCGTCACATAACTCGACCTAAGTAGACAACTTTTATTATGGTAAACAAACGAGATAGAAGATTTAGTTAGATGACGAATCATCCGGACTGGGTTTACGTGAACAAATCACAGGTTCACGTTTTAAGGAGGCTCCTCAAACGCCAACATTGTTCATATGTTGGTAGTTTTGGGGATTTTTTCGGCATTTTTACAGTGTTGCCTAATTTGCTTACTCTCATAAAAACTAATTAAAGAAAATATATTCACCTAACGGTATTTTTTAGAACGACTTCTGGGCGCTTACACGCAAAAAAAAATTTGGTCGAATCAAATAAAATATGGTTGATTCAACAAAATACTTTGGTTATTATTTAAAGAACCAAATCATTTGTTGAATTAACAAAACTTATTTTCATAGTATACATTTTGTCGAATTCATAAGTGTATTTGTTTGATTTAA
>JABFQC010004725.1:0-12371 GCA_022817085.1 Psilanteris sp. ZL-2020
ACATAAAACTCTAAAAAATTGTTATACAACAAATATGAATCAAGTTTAATATAATTATATACTGTTATTATTGTATCGATACTAATTAATAATTGTTATTTTACAAAATTTAGCACTCAATAAGTACCGCTCTTTATACAATATTTTTATATTCAACAATATAATACTTTGTTGTAATGATTAATCAAAATATATATAGGTCATTTACACCTATATCTATAAAAATATAAGAAAAGGCAATTATTTGCATTATTACACTACAACACTATTACATTACTACACTATTTGTTTGTATTATCTATATATATTTCCTTTATCTTATCTATATTTCCATTGGAAAACGTTAAGCAAATCAAAATTTGATTCGTGTTTATTTATAATTAAAACATGCAACACGTACAAAACGTATAATTTTGTGTATATATTTATTTATTTGCGAGAAAGATCCTTTTACAATTTGAATTATGTTAAAAAATATGAAATATATATAGACAAGAAGTAATACTCTTTACGAAAGCATTATATTATATATACAAATAATACTATGTTATTTACTTTATGGTCATATACGCAGTTACTAAATTGTTCAATAATTTTTACATTTTACTTCACATGAAACATTTAAATTAGCATTAAATATTAAATTCTTTGTATGACGATAATAATAAATACTCTTGACTGCAAAGTTTACACTAATAATTTGTGAAGATATAAACATGATCATTGCATTTAAATCTTAGACAACTAATTAAAAATCTGATTTTAAAGATCAATTAATGATTTAGAATTAGCATTTACATTAGTTGGTACAGTTTTTTTTCTAGCTTCTAATTTTAACCAAAATCCACCATCAATTACAAGAGAAAATGTTGTCCTATCGAAAGTAAGTGGCAACTTCAATTTGTCTGACACTTTAAAAGAACACTTTGACAGTAAATGAAACATTACCACTTTACATTCCAAAAGTACAAATCGATTACCGATACAAGCTCTCGGACCAATTCCAAACGGCAAATATGTTGGCTGATTTAATGCAACTTTAACATTAAGAAATCTGTCTGGGTCGAAATCATTTGCGTTGGGATAGTATTGAGGATCTCGATGTATCGCATAAGCCGGGAACCAAACAATAGCTCCAGGTTTTACAAGGATTGGTTTTTCACCCGCTCTGTTAGGAGGCAATTCAAATTCACTAACGCATACCCTATCCATGACTGGAGCCAAAGGATACAGTCTCAATGTTTCATTGATAACAGCATCTAAATACGTCATTGCAATAATTTTATCATAAGTAGGATTTCCATTGGTTTCTTTTAACACAGCATCTACTTCTTTTTGTAACTTTTCCTCTACTTCTGGGTGTATCGCTATTAACGTGGCAACATAACACATCAGAATGGATGACGTGTCAAAGCCGGCGAAGAAAAATATAAACGCTTGAGCGGTCATCTCTTCAATATTTAACTCCAATAAATCGCTAGTTTTACCTCTGGCTTCCATCATGAGTTGCAACATATCGGGTCTGGTTATGCCTTGTTTATCCCTAACTTCTATAGTCTCTTGAACGACGTTTTTGAAAAAATTGGTTATTTTATCCTTCATCATGCGTATATTAAACATTTTGCAGAATTTTGGAAAACTTCTGATAAAGAAAAGTTTCAGAAAAACTAAGCCCCTAAAATTCGTGGCCTCTTTTCCCAGAACGAAAAAGTCATTTTGCGGGTTCCGCATGGAATCAACATTTAAACCAAACGCGCACGAAGCTATGACGTCATTGGTGTATCTCATAAACGCATCCTTGACTTCTATATCGGAACTGCGTTTTATTGCGTCATCAATTACGTATTCTGCAAAATCAACTGCGCATTTATTTATAAGATCAAACATTACGCGCATTTTGCTGGCGGTGAAAGCGGGCGTCAACAAGTTACGCACTTCCTTCCATTTTTGGCCACGCAAGGCAAACAAATTTTTGCCAAAAAATGGATCCTGCGTTTCATCCACAAAACTTCGATGATCGGGAAAATTATCAAAATGTTTAACCCCGATTAATTTAATGATCTCGGGATCTCGGATCAGTATAAGTGGTGTATGGAAATCGTAAAAACCTATATATCTGGAAGTTGAATCAAGATCGTAATATCTCTTGGCCGTCTCAGCTAAGTGTTCCCTTCGACAAATCGCAGGTGCCATATTTCCGAGGAATGGTAACGGCGTAACATATGGAATATTGATTCTTTTAAAATAAGTCAATTTGTGGTACACATACAAAATATATCCGCCTAAAAATATACTGACTATCAATATCCAATAGTCCGTCAGATTGAACCACACCATGATTGTAATAAGAGTAACGATAATTTTGAATGTCAAATTATGTCTGTCCAGTACAGTATTACAACAGCGTTGTTAAGTAACTGACTTGCTAAATCTTGAATCATTCATTTTATCTCTATTACTACCGCATCATCCAACGGTCACTTGACACGCGCGGACTGTTGTATTAAACTCACTAAATATAGCTTGGTAGATGATCCGTCTACTTCGATGACACGAAAAATATAAATGCGTAGTGCATGTTCTTACATATCTTATATAAATATTGAATGTTTTCAATAGATAATAACATATTACTATATATTACATAATATAAAAGATTTATTTTGACTGTATTTATTTATTTATTTTTGTAATTTCATACCTTTATCGCGTATTTTTATGTGAAAACACAAAATTTATCTTAGTGATTAATGTATAACTTTATTTTTAAATTTGTGTATTGATTATTATCTATATACTATATAGATGATAAGGAAACATCATATATATAATTAATGACATAACAAATTGTACACGTTCAATAGTACTTAAAATATGAGAAAAGTTCCTTTGAATTTAACATTAACATTTATTATTGTTTTGATTTATTGGAATATAAAATTTAAATAATCAACAAAATTGAAGATTATTCAGAATGGTAGAAATAATTTCATAACATGCTTTCATCCTTTTATACAAATTTTATAATCTCATCATTAATTATTTCATTTCAGGAAAAATTAAATTCTGTTGAAGGAATAGTTTATTTAAATAAACTATTAATTGGAAAGTAAATTTTTTTATGGCAAAGTCAAATTCAATTTAAAAAGTATTTAGTTTTATATGTACTAAATTGAAATGACTATAACTATATTAGCGATAAATATGTCGGACTTTTTAAACGTTCATAAATTTAATCACGCATAATTTAAATATTAGTTATTTCAAATTATGCGTAAATTTTCAGTAATATCTGAGCATAATATAACTGACGCATGAATAGGTTAAGGTTAAAGAATTTAAAGTTATTGAAGCGGGAAAGGAAGTGCTATAACTGCATAGTCGCATAGAAATGATATAATAGAATTAAAGAAATTAATTTTGTCACTATGTAATTTATCTATTAAGTATGGATTATTCAGAGAATATATTAATTTAAATCGAGAAATATCCTTTGACTTTAATGGACGTGTTTTTAATTGTAATGGAAGCAATCAAGGTTTCTTCATTTAACTTGTAGGTATATATCTTCATCTTTTTTTAACACTTTACTATCCATAATTTAAGTACAATTAAAAATGCACCTTTGTATAGTCAAATAATCGAAAAATATTCATAATTAGTAGATTAAAAATATATTTTGTTGAATCTACCAAATTGTTGTGTTTAATAAGCGTCTGTTGTTAGCTGCACCGGTTTTGAATCGTGTATAATCCGGTGTCATATTTTACCGTGTATATACGATTAAATGTGCAATTTTTAATGTTGTTCATGAAGTAATTATTAACATTTAGTATATTATTAAACAAATTAGGACTGTCAGGAATTGAAAGGGAAGTAAAACTCATTCTTAAATAACGTATACAAATTGGTATTTGACAAGTTTGCGTAAGGAAATATAACCTTAAGAATAAGATTTTTGTATTTATCTTACAACTGTTTTGTTTACTGTCTATTACAATATTTTTCTTTATTTTAGATGAATCATTCGACTAATATACTCTATTCGAATTATAAATTATAATAATGATAATGAATATTTATAATATTAAAAATTAATCAAAAAATTAAACCATAATATAAAATTGAAAAGAAAATTAGAATACTTAAAAAATAATAATATGCATGGTAAACAAATTCAAGTAAATTATTAGTTCGTTTAAATTTTGTTAGCAAAATATTAAATTATAATAACAAAAAAAAATATTTTTTATATATAAAAGTTTTTACTTTAGATATATTTGAAATATGTGCAACAAAGTCATATAACTTATAAAATTTTTTAACAAAATATCTAATTATATAATAATCTATATTTCTTTATAAGCAAAATTTTTACTGATACACTGAGAGAAATAAATCATGAAAACTGCAATATATATCATTAATTTGGAACCATAAGAAAAAAAAACATATTTACTATTTTTGAAAGTAATATTTTCTATGTAAAAAAACTTACTTTTTTCTTATAAAAACAGTAAATATTATGCTTTTTCTCTTATGTTTCCAAATTAAATAGTAATTTATTTCTCTCGGTATAGGATATTATTTTATGCATAACAAGAGTTTTATTAATATATTATTATATTAATTGCTATAAAATAATTGTTATAATAATATGATTTTAAAAAAATTCCATAATTTCATTTATGATGTACTATTTATTTATATACACATACATCAAAATACGTTATTAAATATAACTTAAATACACCATTAAAACTTAAATATAATGAAATAAATGCATTCAACGCGGTAATATGTGTAAATGCCTTTTTTCAAGACATTTTTTTTATTAGTATTAATTAAAAATATCAAAATTTATACATTTATAAGAATAATAATTCATCATATCTCCAACAGAACAGAGAAGGCTTAAGGTAGAAATAATGTAGAAATATGTAGATTCTGCATTTATAATACGTTGAAATGTCCACCAAAATGGAGTAAGTAACATAGGAATTTGCTAGATAATACGTAAGTTATGCAAAATATGTATTATCTAGCTAATTTCTATGTAGCTTGCTCCAATTTGGTGGACATTTCAACGTATTATAAATGTAGAATTTACATATTTCTACCTAATTTCTACCTTAAGCCTTTTCTGTTCTGTTGGGGATAATTCAAAATTCGTTTTGTTATATCACAAAAAATTCAAATATTTTTAATCTATTTGAGCTGTACATAACTTAACAGCATCTTATAATTAAATTGAAAATATCAAAACAAGGAAATAAATTATTATACATATTTACTGTTTCCCGTCAGTACTGCACTGCCTTTCTCCGCTGAAAAATTACTAGATGTATTAATTTAAAAATATATCTGTAATTTATCGTATTTTTTCCTACGGATATTCTAACCACAAATGAGTAAATATATTCATATAATTTTGATGGAAAATTCTTATGTAATATAATTCATTATTTTATTATATAAAATATAATTAAAATTAACTGAAACAATATTGCTAGTAGCTTTATAAATATATTTTTATGATATGCCCTCCACCACCTTTGAGGACAAACCCTGTTTAGGCGCTTAGTTACGTATTTTCAAAAATTATTTTGGCGGATCAAATATGGCGAAGCACATCGTACGGCTTTCGGCCACCCTCACAAAGAGATGTGGGGGCTGTGCCCCCCCCCCCCACCCATCCCTAAAAATCTAGCCAAACCTAAAACACGAGGTTCTAGGGGACCTCAGCACTGTATTTTGCAGGTCTGTCTTCAAAAGTATCTTTATCTATCTGCAGTGATTTGAAACCTGTCTTCAAAACGACTATCCGTAAAATATTTAACATGAGAAAATGATGGCCGTCTGTTCTCAAAGGCATTATTAGTAAAACTTATAATCATATATTTTATAAGCATATATATATATAAGCATGTCTGGGATTTTTTAGAAATATTTAAAATGTAAAAAGTTATAAAGCAAAACGATAAATCATATACTTTTTCCTTCATAAAAAATCTATATTACATTATTATAAGTTGAAGTAAATATAAAGATAAAATTTAGTGATATACATCCAAGTACAACAAATATTTCATTATATCTTTTTACATTTTAACGTGTATGTATTAGAATAAAATACTGGATTATTAAACATTTTGTAAATGTTGACATAAATAAAATTGTATATTATTCACTTTTTGAAATTATATTCATTAAAACCGCTACAATAAAACAATATATGAAGTAATAATAATTTTGTTTATTATATATGCTTATAAAAAATAATATAATTTTATATAATTAAAATAAATCTTAACAATTAATATAAATAATATAATAAAAATAACTAATCTTTTTTCCGATAATAAGTATTTATTAAATATAAAGAGTTTTGTCAATATTATGCATACAGTATAAGAATGTATGACATTAATATTATAAATTTACGTCTATTAATAAAGTTATGACAAATAATTAAAATAAATAAAAAATTTACCAAATTCTCTACCACTCAGGCATATTAAAACAGCCCGCGGGATGTTGAAGCGTGCTGCCCTCTATATTATGTTTTAATTCTTCTTTACCTACAATTTATCTACAGAAGTTACTATGCTTTTTTTATAATTCTTATCATAAGATACGTTTATAAACTAAAATTGGAATAGATACGTTTAAATAGTCATTCCAATTTAATTCGATAGTGTCTAATTAGTTAATGATATGAATTTTATGTCAAGTTAATAATGCTCAAATATCAATATTAGCGGCTCGTAGTTCAACCAATCACAACATTGTTTCACAAAGCTCATCTATTTTGAACTATTGAGTGGCAGTAAACTCGGGATAGTTGTGGCGCTGGCTTGACTTGCGGGTGTTGAGTTGTTGAGTATAACGAAAAGAGCCGCGCGTTAGTGTGAAAAAAGTATTTATAAAAATTATTAAACACAAATCAAACTTGTTTTTGTATCAAGATAGGTCATTTCGTTAAGTGACCAAGTGAATGAAAAAAGGAGCCCCGCAAGCACGGAGATACAGATTAATATAATAGTATAACTAGTGCACTGATCCTGTTTGTATTTGCTTCAATCTATAGGAATCGAAGAATTACGTTTGAAAATGGGCAACGTGCATACTTGTGGCCCAAATGAAGCGCTTGTTGTGTCAGGTAAATCATTAATGACGTATTTACACAGGCAACGCGAAACGTCAGATGCAGCGGGACGCGCGTCTTTTCCACTCGAGCAATTTTTTACTTATATTTAGTTGGACGCAATTTACCGATCAATCGTCAAGTTTATGTATAGTTTTACACCATGAATTTGATGACTCACGACGCGCCCAATCGCGGTATTCATCTTTCATATTACATGGGTCCCTAAATCTAACCTCTTTTAATGAACGACGCTTACGTCAATCGTTGCAATACATTATGATACTAGTGCTTAATAATTTTCGTAAAACAGTTTATTTTTGTAATGAGAGTTTAATTGTACTCTTTAGAATTTGGTATTATTGTAATTTGATGAACAAATTCATGTAATATGTTTTATTAAATGTCAATATTGGAGTATTGTTTACTTTGTGTGAAGCTCTAGGAAACGAGCATTTAAAATGTCTGTATTTTATAGAAGAGTTTGTTAATGTTAATATGAAACAAACATTATTTATAATCCGTAACAATTATTTATATTTTCTTCTGTTATAATTATGAACTGTTTTATTGAATATTGATATAAATCTAAAGTAATGTTAGTTATATATGTATTATATATAATTATAATATATTCTAGATTTAATGTATGTTTAGATGTGTAAAATGTTTTAATATTATTACATCATACCCAGCAGTATATTTGGATAAGAGAACTGCTTTGATAATAAGTATTATGTTATTTAGTGAATGCTTCTAATATATGATTTAGATTAAGTTAAATGTATTTTTGTTATACATTGAGTTTATACGAATTAGTGCTTTTGTATTGCTACGTATGTGTGCCTGTTATGTAAGTTGTATTGTGCAATATGCAATAATTACCAGAAAGATTTATATTTAATAGCATTCATTATACATGAAAAATACAACTCTTATTTGTTAACTTTTTATCGTAGTATTATGTTAAAAATTTTGTTTTACACTTATTTATATTATATATAAGATTAGTTCATGTATATAAATTTATCATAAATAAAATACTTGTTTATGTAATTACTGCTTAGTGATTATACTATAATCATTTCACTAATAACCTATTACTTATACAATGTACTATAAAATAATATAATACTAATAAGAATATACATTAATATAATCTATATTATTTAAATGAATAAAACAACTGCTTTTTAATAAATAATATTTATTTTATTAAAATAAAATGTTAAACAGATAATTTATCAAATAACATTATTTACAAATCATTTTTGTATTTAAACATATATACAAAACTTCACGTATGTATTAAATTATTAATTGAGCAAATGTAAAAATATCATTAATTTAAATAATTTTTAATTGATTTAAAATAACAAAGAATTAATATAATGTTATTAAACAAATTTCATGTGTTTTTCCATGTTTCCTTAATCATATCTGCACCCTTTTCTCCAATCATAAAAATCCCAGCATTGACATGGCCAACAGGAATAGTTGGCATAATTGAAGCATCAATCACTCTTAAATTATCTATACCATAAACTTTAAGTTCTGGATTAACAACTGCATCTGGATCACTCAAAGGACCCATTTTTACTGTTCCAATTTCATGATTCATCATTGACGGCAGATGTTTGATAGCGCAACGCCAATAATCATCAGAACCAAACTGGAATTTTTTACATCCTGGTATCTTGATATTATGAATTTTGCTTCCATGAGCTTGGAATGCTGGAGTTTTTGAAATATTAATTGCATGTTTCAGCCCTTCCAAAATAATTTCAATGTCTGCTGGATGAGTAAAAAAATTTGGCTCAATTATTGGAGCATCCATGGGATTTTTAGATTTTAATTTTAATCTACCAATACTTCTTGGATGTTGAATAATAGGCCATATTGACCATGCATCCATATTTTCAATTGGTCTGAACACTGTATTGTAAACTTCATCTGTGATTCCAACGGCTCTTCTAACAATTAAACCACCATCCGAATGTAATGAACCACCAACAAAAAGTAATTCCACATCTGGTCTTGAGTCAAGTGCATATTTAGTTTTAATAAAAGCTAAAGCTTCTGCTCCACCAAGGGTAGATAATGGTCCGCTTCTGTTTAGAGAATACTGTAATATATTATTTGGTTTAAGAATTCTAGTCTGAAGTAACGATGAAGTAGTATTAACCAAAAATGTTAGACCAAGGAATCCTACATGTTCAAACATATTATAACCAACTTTAGCATCTTTGATAACATTAATGCCTAAAGATTGTAAATGATTTTTGGGTCCAATACCAGATAACATTAAAAGTTTAGCGGAATCTATTGTTCCAGCAGACAAAATTACTTCTTTCGAACAATATATTTTCATAGTCTTTCGATTTTTTATGTACTCAACACCTACTGCTTTTTTATTATTATTAATAAGAATTTTGGTAACTAAAGCTCCAGTAATTATATCCAAATTTGATCTTTTAACTCTCAGATAAGCCTTAGCTGCACTACACCTGCTACCTTTATTCATATTGGCTTGTATATAAGAAAAACCAATTTGATTCTCTCCATTATAATCTACTACTTTATATCCTAATTGACTGCCAGCCTTAAGAAAACTAGTTGCTAATGAAGTATGATATGGAACATACTCAACACACGTGTAACCATCAAAACCATGATATGATGAATTAATAATTCCTGAAAGTATAAAGAAAATATACGACATATAATATTTTTGTTATATGAATATAATTTATATATATGTATTATTTGAATTTATTATCATATAAATTGAAGTATTAATTTTGCTTATTAATTATATTGTTAAGAGTAAATAATGTGTAGTTATGTAATTGAAATAAATTCAATTACCTGATAAATTAGATGGAAATTTAAATTTTTCACTTTTTTTAAAATATGGTAAAACGTCATCATATGACCAACCGTCATTTCCCATTTGAGCCCAAAGATCATAATCTTTTCGATTTCCTCTTGTGTGAATCATATAATTAAGAACACTTGTTCCACCTAAACATTTACCACGAGGCCATGGACATTGTCTATTGAACATTCCTAAGCATGCATTTTGTTGTGGCTGGACTTTATAACCCCAATTAAAGCTGGTCAATTGAAAATATCCAACGACTACTGGAATTTGATTGAACAATCCAGGAGATTCCCCAGCTTCCATCAAAAGAACATTCCATTTTTTATTTTCTGATAATCGATTTGCAACAGCAGAACCAGCTGAACCAGAACCTACTACAATAAAATCATACTTTTTTTTGGAATTAACTGTTGATTTTATATTGTTATTAAGTTCCTTGGTACTTTTTATCAAATCAAATATATTACTTCCAGTAGTAAAATCTGAAGATATTATGAATAATAGTAGTATTTTAAAAAAGCAGTACATTTTTCTGTAAAAAAAATATAAATGTATATTTTGTTTAATTATAGTATAATAGCATGTTATTTTAATTGATTGATAGATTAATTTTAACTGGTAAGTATATAATATTTCAAATTTATTGTAATACTTTTACTTTTTATTATATTTTTCATATTACATTTTGTATAATCAAAATACATTTGTAATTTTTTATTATTATTATTTTATAACGTAAAATGTAAATGCCATAATCAGATTTATTTTTTATTTTACTTATGTAATACAGCAGCTTACTAGTGAAGTATATCCAGTTATTGCAGTTACATGAACCACGTCAAATGCGGAAATAAAACATAATTGTTATAGCGGATAATTACTAGTTTTGTATATAATATGTTTTTGTATCGTGTTATATTTTTCTAAAATAATTTTTGTTACACATTCATAAATATAGTATGAAAAAAATAATTTTTAATTGAAAACGTAATATAAAAAATCTAACAATTAACAATTTAAATTGAATTATTAAAATATATATACAATACAATATGTCTTTATCAAGTTTACACTACAAAGTGCGAATAAAAATTCGTTCTGATTTAAAATTAAAATAATACTTTCACCAGTTAATTTCATTTTGGAATATATTTATGCATGCAGTAGTCTCATTATTTAAAATTTCTAAAATGTATAGTATATTTAAGAATTTTTTTAATGCGGTTGATCCTTTTCTCCTATTCTATATTCCTGTTTTAAATACTATTAAATTATTATATTTGTAATCAGATTAATTACAATTTTATGTAGAAATATATTAAATTGTAGTATAATTTTAATAATTTAATTGTATAATAATAATACTGTAATGCCATTAATGTCATTAAAGACTCTGATTGGGTTTTAAAATTATAATTTAGAAATATTTAATAACCTTCCAATATTTTTATTTATTTTATATTTTGACAATGTAAATGCAAAAATAACTATTTATCCTTAAATTTATCTTATTCAGTACTTTTAATATTGGGTTACATATAACAATTATAGAACAGTTATATACATTATTAATGCTTTAGAATTGTCTTAATAGTTAATCTGTGTGTGTGTATATATATAGTGCATGAATTATAAATTTGAATTATGATGTTAATTGTAAATGCGATTTATTAAAATTATTTTGAAAGTAATGTTTTATAATCATAAGTTAAGTTAGAATTTGTTAAGTTCAGAATGGCGCATTCTGATAAGCATTAAAAATATTAGCTTACCTATTGCTTGAACCGAAGTACCTTCTATTAACTTTTATCTCAGCTGCATATCATTTACTTGTGTATATTTCTAATTTTCATATATTTGTTTAGTATTTTAATAATTGAGCCATACTCAAACGTTCATATACGTAAAAGATTATACAAATTCTGTTGATAAATACATTATCTTAATTACACAAGTAAGAAGATATTTTTGATTTTTGCGCAGCTAGTAACGCGAGAAGAACGCTGATCGTAGTGTTCAGTTCTCCGTCCCGAGAATCACTGGAGAAATGCGCTTTCACAAAATGCTCACGTAATATTAGCCGAGTTTATTTTCAATATCACCCAAATCCTTTATCATCCCTTCTTTTTTATAAATGCAAATTTGTTAAATACCATTAAAAATATTACTTTGGAATCACGTTTTTACGTTGCAGATATTATACTAATATGTTATGTCTCCGTAATATCTCTATTTCTATTTACTTTTCTTTGGTATCGAACTAAACACTGAAGCCGGTTTTCGCCAATCTGTATTGGTGCATTTTTATGCGTATTTTGGGACTGTACATGTTGCTTTGCG
>JABFQC010004726.1:0-12371 GCA_022817085.1 Psilanteris sp. ZL-2020
TATATATATAGAATTACATATAGAATGTATATAGAAATTGTTGTAACTTTATGAAGCATATCAAATTTATAATTGTTATTCATAAACTAATTCTTTCTTATATTAATTTATCATTTCGAAGAAATAAATGCTACTGTATTTAGATAAACTATATTAATAAGATGTAGTTAATGATAATATAGAATTACTTAACTTCAATATTAATTTATATCTTTTTGATAACATATTTATACAATATATAACTATAACTAATATCTATAACTGCAACATATTATATTAAACATAATCATTTATTAGTCTTATCTGATTTTTTATTAATTGAATGAATAATTATGTTTCAAATTTATTCTTTTACTTTTATTATTATTATAATTTTTATCATTAAACATTTTATTATTGGAAGTCAATTGTCATTAATTAAACTGCGACATTTATATGACTTTACCTCACTTTTTTCAAATTCATTGATTGAAATTCATATACCATCAAACAAAAATTTTCACAGATAGATTTTTCACGGATGATTTAACTTAAAAACCGTCTGTTTTATTATCTAATCTGTGCTTTAAATCTGGCTTTCATAATTTTTTGTTTTTTTTCCAAATTTAATAAACTTATAAAAAAATAGAATAAAGTTGGTTTTTATGAATTCATATAGATTTTCGATATTATTTTCGATATTATTTGTAAGGTTCATTATATTAAATCCTTTATACTGTGTAAAATGTATGATGCATTAATTTCCTTGAAATAATTACTCTTTTTACACGTATATTACGTAACTTATGTTATTTAGATGATTTTTATTAATAGTCAATTTAATACACTATATTGTACACGGCGACTGCTATACGATGAATTTTGTTTCATTTTACAAATTTATAAAAGTTAAACATTAAAATTAATTAATTTTTGTTTTATTTTTTATAAGAACATTATACGGACTTTAAAATAAATATATATATTAATAAAATACTTTTCATACGAGTTGTAATTTAGTTATAACTATTTGTTATGAAAATTATATTTATTATTTAAATAATAAATGAATAAATAAAAAAAATTATATTAAAAATAATAGACACAGAGAATAAATTGTAGCTTATGTATGTAGTCACTCTTAAAAAATATCCCATGCACATGAGAATAAATATTCATTTATGTATAAATAATTTATAAATAAATAGAAGTTTTTATTAATTAACGGAATCTTTGCAAATAATTAAAATTTAAAAGAAATGGTGTAATCTTAAAATCAATTTCTATTATCAAGTATTAATATTTTATATAATTTAATAATAAATCATCTGTGCATTTAAAAAACTTGTTTCCTAATTCAATGATTTATAATTGTGCTAGAATTAAATACAATAAATTAAACGTAATAAAATGAAAGTTTTATTGCAAATCATCAGTTTTTATGGAAGTAAAAATGTCTAAATTAATAGGTAATTAAAAAACATCAATGAAATAATTATTTTTTATTTATTATTTTTACGTTTTATATGAATCGTTTTTAACATTTTAAATCAATCCGTTTTATAAATAATTAACAAATAATGAAATACGATTTTTTATGAAATAAAGTAACGTTTCAACATTTAGCATAATCAATGATCTTTTTTATATTATTTTACTAAATACTTAATTTTATTATTAGTATATAGTATTAATTATATTAAATATGTATATTCATTTTACAAATTATATATTTCGTTGTAAATAATATAAATCTAATATAAAATCCGGTTATCGATATCTCGCTGCCATATAAATAATATATAAATAAATTATAACTATCATACTTTAATACATTAGACAAAATTGTTTGTTGTTATATTAATTGTGTTATATTAAATAGGATAGACATATAAGAATATTTTCATCTGTTGTATAGATTAATTCCTCTTGTAGATTTATATTTAATAGAAAATCCTCTTAAATATTATAAACAATAGTTTTAAGGGTGCGTAATATACTTATATTATTTCTCTCTTTGCAATATCTCGTGAGTAATATTCATCATTTCAAAGACTTAAGAATATAAAAGAATCATAAATACATAAATAATTTCCTTTTCCGATTTTGTATTATTTACACCCTTATAAACATAAAATTGTATTGCAAGTATATTACTACATATCTCTTTTTTAAAAAAAATATTAAATTTCCATTATAACAAAATATTGGCAAAAAAAATATGATATATTTTTTTTTATTTAAGACACTGGTACTTTAATGATAATTTTTGCAATGAATTAAATTATCAAAATATAAGATACATCTTTCATCTATCGATAATACAAATAATTTAAAAAACGTGGAACCACATATTTTTGTAATTATTAATATTACTTCTTTAGTAGAGAAATATACAAAACGTTCTTTTTGTTTCAACTTTCTTTATTATTCAAGTGGAGTCAAAAATAAAACAAAATCGAACTTGAAATCATCGATCAAAACTCGATATTGAAAGATTGTGGCAAAAAAGAAACATACGAATTGCATTCAGAATATAGAAAACCGAACGACATTTCTTTTCATTTCTCCGACTTGACTTTCGTTATTCAAGACTATGACGATGAATTGTTTGGATAGTAGAAGAGAATGTAGTAAATCTGGCATAACATTTTTCTATTGCGATGGTTTAGTAAAACCGCTGTACATCAAATCACACGACTTGTCAGCATCTTCAACGAGATTTTTAGTTTTTAAAAAAGCGCCCTTACATCTTTTTCTAATAATGTAAAAATGTTTTCAATTTTCATTTTCGCACATTTTGAGGCTAAAAGAAGGCTCAAATTATTGCCATTAAAATCTTCAAACATATCATTTTAACTTCGAATTAAATATTCTCCCCTTCTCTTTTCCTTAATACGCGTATATTTAATTATATTTAAGAATTATATAAGAATATTTATATATTTAATTATATTCGAGAATACAGTAGCATTCAAAGTTAAAACGGATATGTTTAAATGTTTTAGTGAAAATAATTTGAGTCTCCTTTAAACCTCGAAACGTGCGAAAAGGAAAATTCCGCAAGGTTGAAATTAAAACAAATTTCTGAGTTTTTTCGAGTTCAAAGGAGACTTAAAATTTTGACTCCGGTGGTTAAAGAATAATTTAATTGTAGAATTTAGAAATTGTTTAGCGTGTTTTATATCTAATACCTCTATTTTGATTGAATTTGATTTATAGATACATTATCTAAATTGGGTTACGATTTGTAATACGATATCGAATCATAATTTCATATATATCCTTTTATATGAAATATATTAATGATATCAGTTATCATTATCAAATGTGAAATTGTAATATTAGAAGATGGTTGAAAAATTAGTAAATACAAATAATTAATGAACAATTATGTATGGAATTAATAAATATTATGTATAAATAATTTTTTAAAATGATGTATTGAAAATTATGTGAAATTTAATATTAAAAATTTATATATATATGAGCATGCTTACAAAGTGAAATTATTATTATAGCGATCTAGATATTATATTATATTAAATGATAGATGCTAGTGGCAACTCATATGTATGAAATTATATATATAATACATGTGTAGGATAATAACCCTCCCCCTCTATTAGTAGGGTCAAAAATACACAAAATCAACGTGAATTTTTATCAAGGTCTCAAGTCAAAAGAATAGTTGACAAATCTTGAATTTTGATTTATGATTTTATTCAATAAATATAATGAAATATCGCTTTAATAATTAAAATCATATTCATAGATAATATGTACATATAAATAATGTAAAATTTAAAATAGGTTTTAAATCTGTAAAATTGATTGACCTTTCTGGATATAATCGCAATTTTATCTCAATTTGTGATATTTACTGATTTTGTGTAATTTTGAAACTTTACGGAGAATGTTAATAAATTGAATTTTAAACTGTTCAAGTAAATAACTAATAGTATAGATGAGATTGAGGATTTAAAAATGACCGAAATTATTTTTCTCAACTTGAACACTTAAACTTCTTTCACTCAACCATCAGTCATTCAATAAATTGAAGTTGAAACGTTTTACCCAATGAGGAAAACTAAATATTTTTTAATATTCAAAAGAGGGCCCACAACGGAGTACCGAAACGTCAAAATTTTCCGATTACTTTTTTTATTAAAGGATTGTATTTATTGAATGACTAAAGGTTGAGTGAAAGAAGATTAAGTGTTCATGTTGATAAAAATAATTTAGTCGTTTTTAAATTCTCAATCTCAATAATAACCTGTATATTTTTACCAAAAATTTAATTAAAAAACTAAAAAAGTTTATATAAATAATTCAATTCAACGCAAGTTTTTCAAATTTAAATAAATAAATTAATCAAAATAAACGCAAATTTTATTTGGACGTAAATTTCAACTAGCAATTATCGCTCGTTATACTTCAAATTGAAATATTTATGCGACTTTGTATTATTCGAAAAATTATGAATAATGATCGAACTTTTTTTCAAACATTCCTAGATAATTTAGTATCCCGACAACTCTGAATCGAAGTTATAACGACTTCATTCAATGGGAAATAAAATCTTAAATGATCATTAAAACTTTTGTCGACGAATGAAACTAACCGAAACTGAATAATTAAATAACAATGCAACAAACGGCGATTCCATCAAAGAGTCCCCGATTCTCTTTGCGTCTACCCGATAAATATTCACAATTTACAGTCAGTCGGAAAATGCATTTTCCCCGAAGAAAGCCGACTTAACAAAACTTCATTGTAAGCTGAACGAGTGATCAAGATTAAATGGAAAATGGAATCGATATCGTATCATAATATGCCGATGGTAAATCGTCTTTTCAACGTCTGGGGCAGGATTTGATTAACAAGTTCGGTCGATAGTGCGACTTGAAAGCGTCAAGATGATCCTATACACTTAACCAATGGAATTTCGCCTTCAGATCTGGCATAAAGGGATTGCCAGCGTATTGTTTGAGTTATATTATCCAATCGTAGAGCTTATTTCCTCGTCGTATGTATTCATCAATTTACGATACAAACAATCGAAATATTTTTGTCAATTTTATTTAGTTTTTTTGCCTTTATTTATATTTTTTGATTTTGATTCATAATTTTAATTCTTGGATTCTATTTTTTACATTTGTTTAATTGTGGTTCTTTGTTTGTAATTTATTATTTCTTTTTTTTTTGTTTTGTTTTGATTCTGTAAATTTTCATTTTTACTTTTTTTATTTCTCCTTTTTCATATATTTAATGGTATAATTAAAAAATATTACATTTTTTGTTGTATATAAAAGATAGTTTTGTAATAATAATAATAATAATAATAATAAAAATAATAATAATAATAATAATAATAATAATAATAATAATAATAATAATTTAACTAGAAGTAATTGATGATTCATCTCTTCAAGCATATAGTAATGAATTATTTGTAATTTTTTAATTAGCGCTCAATCCATTTACTGTCATTTTGCTAATTCTATTATTCTTCTCGTTGTTAAATCAATATTTACTTGCATTTTACGAAAATATTGAAATATTTATAAGCTTTCTTTTAATCAAACAATAAAATAATTAATCAATTAAATACAAATATCGCTATAATAAATAAAATTATTTTATTATTTAATTTTAGACATATTCATTTAATAACTATTATTATTACAATCAAATCAAAATAATAAGATGTTATTTGAATCATATGTTCTCAAATTATGTTTTATCTAGTTATAGATTTACAATTACCTATTTTTAATGTTAACAATTTAATAAGAAAAATATAAATATATATATATATATAAAATAAATATTAAATATCGTCCCCACTCTACTATAAACGTAATTAGACAATTCATCTTAAATTTTCAATCTTAAAATAAGTATATACTTTACGCAACACAATAATGATACAAAAACTAAACAATTTATTGGCCAAAGCGTTTAAAATAAAATTGAAACTTTAATCTAAATTAAAGTTAAACGACAAAAATTGTTAAAAAATATTATTAAGTTGCTTTCATTTTACTTTAACTAAACTTTAACATAACATATGCAGGTCAATACTAATCAAAAATTTCATTCATTTTAAATTTAATATGAAGTAAATTAATTAAAAATTTAATACAAACCAGAAAATTAATTTCTTTAAAATTTCATATTTCATACAACTCAAAATTTCAATTTATTTAAAATTTCAAATTATGAGCTCTAAACAAACAATTTTTTAAAATAAATACTATTGCATTAAATATGATACTTGTTGTATTTCGTATGAACGAGAAATAAACACGTTATTTTTAATGGTATAAATAATCGGTTAATTTATGATAAATTTTCAGAGGTAAAATAGAAATAATTGATTCGCCGTTGTCAGACCATTTCTGCATGTTTCATTCTACTTCTTGTTAATATCTTTTTGTCACTATAGTCAACGCCGCAGTTACAACATTTATTCTAATAATCTGTCATTTAAGATAATCCAGCTAAGATTATGCACTATCGATCGCATTCTCTCTTTTAAATTTTTAAATACTGTAATTAAATATATGATTATTATCAGATTCAGACTAGCGATTTGAAATGTACATTTCATTTTTCATGCAAATAACTGTATAAAGTATTCACTTAATTCTAATGCCTTGTTAGCTTCTTAAATTTACATTAATTGTTGAATTTACATTAATAATTAAAATTACATTAATTCTAAGTGTTGTCTTTAAAAAATATTTGTTTTAAATTTTAAGCTCATAATAAATTTCAAAATCAAGCATTAATTTTAATCTTCAATTTAATTTAAATTTATTTTATAATACACAACTAAAAATTTAAATTTAAATTTCAAATTTAAAAATCGTCATTTTTTAGATTTTAAATATAAAATATATGAAATTTTACTGAACATAATTAATGCATTGTTTCTATATAAAAACAGTTGTTTGGTTTGTATCGTTGCAAAATACTTTGCATTTAACACGATTTTCTATGATTTGCGATTGTTTTTCAACAACAAACTTCGTCAGTTTGTTTATCTTCCTAATTTATACGCAATTCCATGTAATTATGCAAATGTTACTGAAGGAAGGCGGAACTGTGTTGAAATTGGTGTATTTTCGTCCAAATTGAGGTTATTATCGAAAAAGTACTGTAATTAGTAAATCACGTACCAAATTTTACTGCGGATCATCACGGCACAGTAATTTTGCTATTTCTACTCACATATTTTAGCTTCAAATTTGATAAGAGATATTCGAAGTTGTATACTACAATGTAAAATTAAATAATTTATTTCCAATAGTTCTCACGAATATTAAATATTGTAAACCTAAAGCACTTTCCTGTGATACGTAAAATGTTTAATAATAACCATAACCAATGACAAATATTTAAAAAAAAATTAAAACAAAATAATTAAACTTAATCGCTTTTAAAAATCTGATAACAAGTAATGATAGTAATTTACCAATTTAGGAGCAATTTTTTTATTAATTTAAAATGTAACATAAATTACCATAACATAAATTATCTCAAATATGAATTAATAGAATTTTACTTTATCAACTAGCTTTTTTTATGGTGTATTTTTATAAAGTGTAGAGAAACTTAAAATAATTATATTATAATATAAGAATTGATCTATTAAATAGAAACTTCTGAAATCGTAATTCTGAAAAAAACTGTCTCCTACCTATACTTAGAATGCGTAGAATTTTTTTGTAGTTTTCGAATCTGCAAAAATTATTCTCCTGAAATTTACTATTCTCGAGATATTTGCATTTTTATATATGTATAACGATCCTGGGACTCCTAGGACTCTCGTACGTCACGAAATTTGTTAGAATTTTAAAGGGGAGATTGTGGGACAACCCCCCCCCCCCACATAACTGCCGAGAGGGTGGCTGAAGGCCACCAGGGACGGCTTCTGCTCAATTTCTGACAAAAATTGGATCACCAGGGCCATAGTTAGGGCCCCCTAAATTGAGGTGTCGCTAAAATAGTACTTGAGTGTTTGAGCAAAAAACTGATCCTACATATATAAACAAATTATGTATGAATTTGGTACAAAATACGTAAACTTCATTCATAAACATTAAATCAATTATATATATATAAAAATGCGAATATTTGGAGAACGTAATTTTTGGAGAATAATTTTTGCAAATTAGAAAAGTACATGAAATTCTACGTAATACATATCATATGTGTCAAAAACCTATTTTGGGGAAGGGGGGGCAGCTTTCTTTACTATACATACGGTAAAATCTTCAGTTCCTTAGAAACTATAATACAGAAATAAAATTATATAAATATTATTATATTCCTACAAATTTTAGTAAACAAACAAAAACAAAACAACGTAAATTTATTTGTTGACAAATATCGCACTAGATTATTTTGCTGACGCATTAATGTTGATTGCGTCATATTTATTATTATATTCTATTTCATATTTATATCGTAATTTCGTCGATATAATTTGTCTGTCCATAACAATTTTGTATAAATGTCGAAATAAAAATAAAAATCTAATTTAAAATTAGCTACTACCATTTAAAAGTGCAGAGATATATTTTAATGAAATAAATTGTTTCTTGTTTTAACAAACATTTATTCAATATACTTCGGAATTTTGTCAATTACAATTTGAATGTGAATGCGCTCGTTCAACTGTCAGTGAAATAAAATGATTTAATGAGGCAACTCCGAGATTGTAACAAGCAGTTTAATTGCGACGTATCAGTACATGGGTATAAGTGAATTAGCCGGATTTTACGTCAAATGAAATTACCAAAAATATTAAAATTGTATTAATAGTTCGTTCGGGCGCGGCAATATGGTCAGAATTTAATTTTACAAATTGTCCTTCAATGGAATAAATTCCGCACTACCAAAACGTGTATTTCGTCGTTTTTATTTTCAGTGACAACGCATATCGTTATTCGAATCCCTTTATCTCTTTACGCTACGTCAAAGGTACGTCAATAAAGACCTTTCCGATGTCGATAACAAAGTTAATTTTGGAAACGTGAACTTTATTCGCGGAGAGGCATGATGGTATATTTTTTAGAAATGATATTTGTTGAAGGTAAATGTTAATACCAATCATACACCAAAAAAAAAAAAATAAAACAGTGTCCTATAATCAAACATAAATAATATACTTCATAGTCGTATGCTTGAATCAAGAATATCTGACACGATAAAAGTATTGTGTTTACTTGAATTAAATTGATAAATACAGTAAAATAAGTATAATAGGTATACAGTAAATACAACCAATGAAATTGAAAGTAAATTAAGCATTGCAAAACTTGTTTTAATAACTTATAATTTTAATTCAAATATGGAATTGAAATGATTTGTTTTTATAATTCTTACGATTCTTATTCAAAGAAGTAGAAGTGTTGATAGTGTACTAGTTAAGTGTTTGCGTAGTTTTTATTTGGTCACGAGTTCAAATCTCCACCGTGAACGACTTTTTCAGGTATCTGTTTATATGAATTTTTATAGCTTTTAAATGATAAAAATAATTTAAAACGTTATAAATTTGTTTTAATAGTGTATTGTTAAACATATTTATTACATAAATATATATATATATATATACGGAAAGAAATATTGTATTAAAAATTACTAGCCAAATATTAAATGTGTGATAGTAGTGTTCTATATTTAAATTATACTTAAAAATTAGTAAGTATTGCACATTTTTTAGTCAAAATTGTTGAATTTTTAGTAAAATTTACTAATATTTTAGTAAAAACTACAAACATTTTTGTACAAATTGCTGAAGTTTTATGTATTATTTCAAAATACATCACTTCTGTCACACAAGTGATATTTTATGAGTAATTTTTAATACTTTTTTTCTTTCCGTGTATATCATTGTATAATAATTAATAAATTAAACGTAATTTAATCAGTTTAATAAAAATAACCTCGGTATTTTACACTATTCACGAATTATTTGAGTAAGTCCACTTGCACCTTACACAATTTAAAATTGCAAAAAAATTACTGTCGCCTTCGGTATTCTTTCATATAAGTTCCTTCGAGTCTCACACTAAATCAACATAAATTATCTGTGTATATATAAGCCTCGAACTAATTTTATACTAATAATAAATGTAGCTGTCGATATTTAATGTTTAAACAAATTTGAAACATTTTCATTTTTCGACCAAAATAGCCACTTCTTATGGTACCTTTTTCGATTTTTTCAAAAATAGCATAAAAAGCTTTTTCGCAATCAATCCAAAATGAAATGTTTTGATAACTGGTTGCATTGTATTGTGTCAAAATGCGTATTTTTAAACGATATAGTTAAATTAGTCGCCATTCTTCACTTTGAAACAATATTCAATGTTTGACTTATTTTACAAATAATTTTTCATTTTTAAAATTATATATATAATAATATTAACAAATGTTCTACTTTAACTATTAAGGTTACTATTTTTGGAATATCATTTGTCATATCGTAAAATAGTATTTCGTTGCAAATTTTTTTACTTATTTTCGCATTT
This sequence comes from Psilanteris sp. ZL-2020, assembly GCA_022817085.1. Classification (NCBI taxonomy): domain Eukaryota; kingdom Metazoa; phylum Arthropoda; class Insecta; order Hymenoptera; family Scelionidae; genus Psilanteris; species Psilanteris sp. ZL-2020. The sequence goes on from JABFQC010004726.1 coordinate 10,527, forward strand.
ATTTAATGTTTCGTCAAAGCAATTAATTAACTTTTATTATGAATTATATCGTTACAACATTTAAAGAATGTTAATATCAAACATATCCCCTTTGAGTTGAAAGTTTTCTTCATTTCATTTTTTATTTGAATATACAAATAGATCATTGTCTCGAGAAATAAACAGAAAATTATTATTTTAAACTGAAATAAGATATAATAATAACATTCTATTGATTTTTTATTTATTTTGATTTTCATTTTATATGTATTTACATAACATACATATAAGGTGATATTAAAAGATGAATTTGTATATTTTTATGTTTACAAAAGTTTGATTAACATAATAAATGTTTCCTAAGAATTGAATAGTTTATATTATATATGAATAAATGTATATATGCATTTGGATTTCCGTCATTACGTGTATATTTATATATGCCTATATTATATTTATGTATTTCTTAGAATCAAATTAAAAACATAAATACTAAAATACGTATAATGATATATAAAAAATATATAATGTAATATATTAATATTCATAAATTTAAGTAAACTCAAGAAGGAAACGTAAATTTTAAAATATATATTTGCCGACTGTGTCACGAAGTAAATGTTATGATAATTATATTTCAATTAATTTATTTATCAAAATATACTCAAAATATTAATTATGATACAGATTTGTTTACGTGATATTTACAAGTTGTTTCACGCATGCTTTTGCAATGTTCTAATTAAATCCATTACATACATTGCTCTATCCCGTCATTATTCATATATGATTTAATTTACACGCACTAAAATTTTTAATTCGCTTTACCTGTAATGAATCGAATACAAAATTAATGCATAAACATTCATATATATATATATATAGGATTTATTCCCAACATTAATAATCAAGTATAACTAGGTCACGTGAGATGAATATATTCGTTACGTTATATTTAGGTAAATAAAATACTACATTGTATGGGATATATTTAATTATTTATATATATAATTAGAATTATTTAATCTTGAATTGTATTGTACACAGTATAATATCAACATATTATTTTATTTTTCATAATAATCAACTGAACTTATCATGACTAATTACATTAATAGATTTGTACATACGTATACCTATATACTGTGTTAATTATATTAATTCAAATGTCAGTATCAATGTTGTATATAATACTCCTTATATACAAATAATACAATTTCCATATAAAGTTTCGACGAGATATTTAATTAAGCACAAGACAAAGAACTACATTAGTATATTATCATCATTATCATCACATATTGTTACAATAAAATTAATTTTTTTTTAATTGTATTGTATTTCAAAGATATTGTTTTTTAACGTTAATTAATAACTTCCAGTAAATATAATTTATATGAGGAAATCTTTTGTCATACTAATATCATCTTTTAGTGTATTTTTGTATATTTTATTTTTAAAGTATATAATGAAAGTACACTGAGAGAAATAAATGACGAAAAAATACTATTTATTTCCTTAATTTAGAATCATAAGTGAAAAAGAATAATATTTACTGTTTTTAAAAGGAAAAAGTAAGTTTTTTACATAGAAAAATACTACTTTATCATAATATATTACTTTTAAAAATAGTGAATATTATGATTTTTCTCTTATGATTCCAAATTAAAGAAATAAATAGTAAATTTTCGTTATTTATTTCGCTCAGTGTATATAAATATAGATATACACAGTTATGTTTATTGTCAATATATAAGTGTATCTCAACAGTTTCGAGGACAGATCAGTAAAATACAATACTGGAGCCCCCTAGAACCTCGAATCGGTTGACTAGATTTTTAAAGGGACAAGGTTGGGGGGCAAAAC
>JABFQC010004727.1:0-12370 GCA_022817085.1 Psilanteris sp. ZL-2020
TAAGTTTTTTAACATATTTTATCCAAACTTTTAACACAAAACATGTTAAAAATTATCATTTTTCAGTCGTAATGCTCAATTACCACTATTCATGCTAATTTTTACTACAAAATTTCTCTCAGTGTAATATTAATTATATCTATATTTATATATATAAATGTAATGAATTTAAACTTTAGAACGTTTAAATTGTACGCATTGAAATATATTATTATTGGTATAACAAATTCATCTTAATTTAAGTTTCACTGTATATATAAAAGAATTCCTTTTAATATGTGATTAAATTAACTTTTTAATAGAATTTGAATTATATAAATCTTTTTCTTGCGTATATATATATATTTATATCAAGCGAAGTAAATTAACTTAAAACATCTCGTCGGGTTTTTTGTGCAACGTAGGATTTGCATTTACGGATATTGGTATAAAGTATAAAATTTATATCGATTTAAATTATATGTTTTTGTCAATGCAATAGCTCGCGTGCCAGTGAAATGAAGCGGGTCAGATTTTTCTTTGTCACGTGGTAATAAATTTATGTTAGTTCACGCTCTTAATCGTACTTTATTTCTCGGCTAAATTTCCGACTTTGTTGTAAGATTAAGAGTAGTTTTTATCATCTAAGATTATTAGTCATTCTTTTCATCTGACAAATAAAATTGAACAAATTGCTGACAAACAGGTTGGTTCTGCATTACTCGAAACTTCCAGAAACAGAATCGCGTATACCAAAGAAGCGTTGCGCCGTAAGTATTCAAAACGTTTTTCAATTCGATGTTTATTATTATTTACTGCTACCGTGCTCTAAATAGAAACAAACAAAAAGCTATATATTACACGTATAATGAAATCAATTTTCATAATCTTTTTAATTGAAATTTTAATTTTATTTAATTAATTGAATTAATCTTTTTAATTTTTAAATTTAATAACTTAATATTATAGAATTAACAAAAATAATACTGTACTGTATTTAAAAAGTCATGTGTGTAGTTCTTAAATAATCATAAGCACCAATATTTATAATACGGGAATATTAAATTTTAATTTTACTGAATTTTACGATTTTAATAAACTGAATGTTGATTGGTAGTATGCTGTCAGATTGTAAAATTTTGATAAAGTGGTTTATGTGTTTTTGGAGAATAAGAACAATGCTTGATAATAATAAAATTCACTTTCATTTATTTTTCAATAAATCACATTATAGCACTTTTGAATAAATATATCTTTTTTCATCAACTTTTTGTTAACTTCATTTTAGGTTAGAATGTTAAAGCTTGACAATCTGTTTTGTTAAATTTGAACTAACAGTTGTCCACCTAGTGGTGAATTGAATAAGAAAAACGAGGATGTTAAATTTTAGTAAATCGATTGTTAAATTATAATCAAAGATTCATACTATTTGATGAATAAACTATGCATTTTTGAAGAATACCAAATTGGTCAACTTTTTACTAGAAATTGATAAATTTTTCTCTCAGATAATTATAAATATCCGGCAAATGTTAATTACGCTCGACATTCAAATTTTAGTTTTTTGTATATCATAATTTGATAATAACGTTATCCTGTAATAATAATCCGTATTATTTTTTAAGTCTTTCTATATTCGATCTTAAAATAGTTTTTATTAAAATGTTATAGGATGTGTTGCAGGAAAGATTTAATGTATATAGTTTTAATTATTGCTATAATTTATCACTTTAATACATTACGAACATTAATTATTGTAAAAATGAACCCGTATATAAATCAATAACCAGATATATTATTTAAATGAATAAATCAAATAAAAAAAAAACAAATAAAAAATAATTACTAAAGTTTCTTTAATAATAATTACAATAATAATAGTATTTTATGTATGCATAACGATTAAAACAAGAATTAGATCAAAATGTATAAGTAGGAATTATAGCATAAGAATATTATATATAAGAATATTTTATATCTGAAAATTAGTATTATTACATTACGACGGGTGCTTAGATATATATAGTTGATGTCATAAGGACAGCGTTATCAATATTACTTCCGTATCCTCTCGCTAATAGATACTTTCGGTACTAAAATCAGAGGAGTAGAGGAATATTATATTGCTCCTCTGTTATGTATATAAGAAATATTATTATATATAAAACTTACATACAAAATGTAATTTGATTAAAAGAATTAGGATCCGAACTGAATTTTTGATGGCCATTTTATATGCACCATATTAACTTCTAATAGAAATATCAATAATACGTATTAGCTGATAAGATTTATGTTATCCTTAATCAATTAGCAGGACTTATATGTATTTCTAAGAATATTTCAAAATAACTTATATTTTTCATAAAAATCATTTTCCGCGACTTGAAGCATCTTAATGGGACGTAATGAATTTTAAATAGCTGAATTGAATTTTGTGATTTTTCATTACAAATAGTAAATTAGATTTTAAAGGAAATAATTTTGTATGTAACATGAAGATTGAAGGAGGTCATATCCAGTATTTGATTTCATCATTCCACCGTAAACTATAGTGGTTTGTTATGCTTTAAAACAAAATCCTGAGAATAATAACCTGGGAAACAAGAAAGATTAAAATTTAAGATTAACGATATATATATATATGTATTTTATTTTAAAACACAAATTGTAATGACTTTTGCGCTGTTCCGTTTGAAAATTGAAAAAAATTAAATTTGCGTCTGAAGCATAAGAAAAGTATACATAATAATATAACATTATCAAGAATAAATTGTGTGCTTCTACGTTTACTTTAAAAAAAAACACAATGTAAGAAACGTTTTTGAAACTGTTTTGAAAAATAAGTGTTGTTGTTTAAAAACATTTAAAACGTTTAATTTGGATGACTATAAACGTTAGTATTAAAGAACATTTTAATAAATATATAAGAATGATTGAAAAACAATTTAAAAAAAATTTTATTTATATCTAATAATTAAAGTGTAATATTCGACGTAATCATATTTCAATATATAAGTTATAAAATGTAAATATATTAAACAAATTAAATTATTGAAAATCATTGCAAAAAAAATTAATACTATACTGTACATATACAAATAATATTTATAAGTATAAACATCTCTTAATTTAATCATAATCTTTAATTCATAAAAAAATAAAAATTAAAATGCGATCGGAAACAGCAGCGTAACTTAACAATTTCATTTGAAAATGTATTATATAGTATGTACTGCAAATTTTCAAAACAAATATTCATACTTTGAAGTTTATATTAATTTACTTGCAAGCGTCTATCATTTTGTAGTTTGTATTTATTCAATTTTTAGTTTAAACGAAAGATTAAATACGGATAAGCATTATCTTGTATTTACATACAGAATATTTTTTTGTTAAAAAAGTTTAATTCTCGATTAATTAGTAATTATATATATTTATTTTAAACTTGTAAAAACCATTTCTTATTTCATTGAAACAGTAAAACATAAATTACCAATAATTGTAACCAAAGTTCATAAAATTCAACAAAATATAATCATTTCACAAATGTACGATCAATTAATTCGGATGCAAAATAAAACCCCATTAAACAAGGTCCAAAAAAAACCGAAATATAATTTTAAATTATCAAGATTATTATTTATTGTTTTCAATAGAAATAATGATAATTAATACGAAGTCATATAACGTGTTAATAAAATGTACGTTTGTGCCAAGCGAAAAATTGAAATTAATGGTCGACGGGAATCGTATTATGAAATAATAAATTATTATAATATAATTAATGGGGTCCATCGGACCGGGTGTAACGATAAATTGTCATACTGCGCATTTGCTTTCAGGGACAATCATTTATGTTATTATATCGAATAATTGACGTTCGAAAATGCCAAGCAAAGTTGCCGAATTGACAGAGGTGTAATCTTACACTTTTACCTTACACGTTGGCAATTATTTACATTCATTTAATTTCGTTGCATAACAAAGTTACGTAACACGCAAACATACGTACAAATCGATAACTCTTTCCAAAAGTATATATATTCGATTGTCCTAATATTAACAACGATGAATCAATTGTAAATCAAAATTTATGACGAATAATTGTGATTGAATAATTGCTCGCGAACGAATTTTAATTTTCCTTTTTTTTGTAACGCGAAAAGGAGTAATATATAATATTTATTAAAAGATGACCATGCGTTGGTTATATATATATATATATATATATATATATATTGAACAAAATTCAGTTTGTCTAATAAAATTGTGAACATTTGACACCAAATTTAACAACGGCTAAAGTGAGTTTTCCTTTTTTTCTTATTTTTTTAAGAAATCGTTTGTTGTTGTTTGACGAGTTCTATTTTTACAAACGGGTTTCATATCAAATTTTGTTCTCTACTTTGATCAAAGTGCAGGACTACGCATTCTTATTTTATTCTCGAAAACTTTCTAATGGGACGGAATCTTTAAATGCAACTAAAGTTTGCGTATAGCAAAAATTGCCTTGAGCAAAGAGATTAGTCAACTGAAGTCCCCTTAATTATACAATTCGCTTAAGTTGCGATTTTTTTTGCAGTTGAAATGATACAATTGTGACGTTATTATGTATATATAGTATAATATATACACAATGAGTAAAATAAAGCATGAAAAATTACTGTTTATAATACTAATTTGGGGCCATATGATACAAATCGTCAAAATTTACTGTTTTTAACAGAAGAAAAAAGTTATTTACATAGATAATTACTGAATTATAATAATATATTACTGTTAAAAACAGTAATTTTTAACGATTTGTATCATATGGCCCTAAATTAGTATTATACACAGTAATTTTTATATTTTATTTTTTTCAGTGTAGCAGATTACGATTATCGCAGCTTTATTGAAACGTTTATTATTTGTATAAGAATAAATATTTATTGTATTATATTTAAAGTATAATTATTAAACCCAACCCAGAAGTAACGTAACATCTTGAATTTGTTACAATATATATATATAATATAATACAAGTACGAAACCATACATTAAAAGTCATTAAAGGATTAAAAGCGTTCGGTTTTAGCATCAACGCACAGCGTATTGAAATTATTTAACTCATAAGTCAGTTATTTGTTATTATAACAATAAATATGTATTAAACAATAATGTTGGTAAATTTATACACGGAAGATGAAAAATAATTATTATTGAAAAGAGAAAGACATTAAAACTATATACGCACGTTTTTATGTTTCAATTAAGGATATATTGATGAAACATATCAACTACATTTTGTTTAATTATAAACAATAATTATGTAAAGATTTGGAAAATGCACGAGCAATCAATTGTTGTTTGCAAATGTCGTCAGTATTAAAAATGTGTTTGACAGAAATGTATAAGCATTAAATATTGTTCAAATATATATAGCCAATAGTATTTAAAGTTTATAGAGTACTCTCTATTTATAAATAATTACTACAGGTTGTTACGGAGGTTTAATAATATTAAATGCATATTAAATAAAGGTTATTCTAATCATGACGATGTACATCTTGCGGTACTAGTAAAAATGATATATATTTTAATAATTATTGCCGTTATACGCGAGCGTAAATAAAATTTAACTTGTTGTCGTATATAGGTCATTTTTATAATCAGAAAGAGTAAAACAAATATTTTTACAACTACTATAAAAATTGCTCGTATATATATTATTTATTTTATAGTAATAAAATAAATATGACTTAATTGTTATCGCGTAATTTAATAAGGAATTCCATTATAAAAAGACATTGTGCAATTCTTCTGACCTTCGGAACAATAAATGAAAATTTATTCATATATATAGCATAATATTGTTATATTTATTAAGTTTATTAATTATTAATTTGTGATGTTGTTATAGATATGTTATAAATCTTAAAATCATGATTTACTAATTTATAAATATAGATTATAACCAAACTCTTCCTGTAGAAATACTTGACATATATATATATATTATGATATATAGTGACATATATTCAAATTGTAACGGATAAGTACATTATCATGAAATATATATATATAGTATATAAATATCTATTAATTAAATTGTGTTTTTCTCTATTCTAATTTAAAGTTTAGTAATCGATGTTTTATAAAATAACAAAATATTATAATTATGTACGCAAGCATGATGGTATTTATAAATTTATAATTCATTTTAATAAATATATATTAATAAGTTGTTTAATAAATGAGTTATTAATAGCCCTTTTAAGATATAATTTTGATACTGTAACTATATATATAAAATAACTAAGTAAATAATAAATTTATCCAGGTTATTAAGTATTGATGTTAAAAATAAAATAATTTTCAACAAAATGATTTATAATTATATAATAATAAATCAAATAACCAAAAGTTGTTTGTAAAAGATTATTTATAATTTAATTATCAATAGTACAATTTTTTGTGGGTAATAGAGATATAGAATATATATAAAAGAAGGATTTGAATGAATTAAAAATGAGTGAATATACGTTATAATATGACTTAATAATAAAAATGTTATAGTATTAAATATAGATATACTATAGTTTATACAAAATATTTTAGTTATGTAATAAATAATTATGGATTATTTAAAATAATCCGGCTTAAATATTTATTAATTTTGAATATCATCTTTTTATTTCAATATGTTGTATCTTAAAAGATCATATAATATATATTTATTTTTTTTACTATGTATAAATTTAATACATAAGAATTCTATGCTAAAATTCATTTTTCAAGTTAAAATTAATTACACACCATAAATAGTTATCAACCATATTTTATACATATTTTTAATTAAAATTTGTGCATATAATCATTTGCTTATAAGTCAAATCATGGATTTGATAAATTTTAGCCGTATGTATAAATGAACATCCGGATTCAATAACCGGTCGAGCGCTCGAAAACCCAAACTCACGTTTCCCAGATCGTGGGAAAACGTGAAAAAGTCAAAATTGGAAAATTTAAAAAAAATATATATTACCTTATAGAACATAAGGTTCTATATGAATATTTATATAAGGTTATATAGAACATTTTTTTCGAAAAAAAAATAAAAACTATTTTTTTTCACCAAATTTTTTGGACGAAATTCAATGTTTTTTATTAATCAACTCGCGATATCTTCGGCAAATATCAACGAAATCGATTAATTTTTCATGAAATCGCTTTAGAATACTTTAGCGTTACTGAATGCACTCAGAAAAATAATATAGTATGTTTAACTAAATTTTTTGGTTAACATGTTTTAGAATAAGCAACCAATTTTTTAGTTAAATTGACCATATTTCGAAAATACGTGTATTTTTTGAGGTTAAATTTGTTAAAAATAACCATATTGTATGGTTAAGTTAAACCAATATTTGTTTAAATTAACTATATTCCGTTTTTAACAAATTATTTGGTTAATTATTGATTGTATGGTGTTGTGTGATTCTTATTACATAATTGTAAATTTAACTGTAAAATAAATATAAACATAATATAAATTAGAATGTTGAAAATGGAAATTGATTAATATATAATGATGTTTTGTTTTTTGTTTTTGTAAATGGTCATTGATTGTGTGATCATGATAATTGCGAAGCACTCTAACTATGTTATGATTCGTCTTAACTCAATTATTGTAGTGATTTGACATACAACCTGTACCAATGAATGAATAGTGATACTCTGTAAATTGGACAATCTGTCCGTGTAAATAATTAAATAAATAAATAAATTCAACTAAATATAGGTTTGAACGTATATTAACCATATAATATGGTTGAATTTACCTAAATATGATCAATTCAACCAAATATTTTTCTGAGTGTGTATTATAAAAGATTGTTAAAAAAGTTATATTATTATAAATATATTAATATAAACAAAATATCATGTTTTTTTGTCTTTTAACGCCAAAAGTGTGTTATGAAAGTTGTTGTACACACAAATGTAAGCAAGAAAGATGTTTATTAATATTCAAAGATATATTTTCTGGAAAATTTCAGGTCAATTTGTCTAAAATTTTGAAAGATATATCTATTTTAAAAATAACTATTGCTTGCGCGCCGCGTCGCACGGCACCTTATTAAAACTTAGAGCTCAGCGTTATCAATATTTTTGTTTGATAATTTTTACTTTGCAAAAATAATCTATTATTTAACGAAATTTGTACATACATTTTCATTTAAACGTTTACATTTATTATATATTTTTAAAATATTCATTAACATTGTCATTCAATTCCACATTCTCAATATCATTATGATCGCGAAGATACAAGACTACAATATTTTTATAATCCGAATTTGAGTTTAACAAAATTATACAACTTTTTTTTAGAATATTATTCAGCGATAACAGGAGCTTGTAATGTACCTATCGATGAGTCCACATATAGTAAATTTTTTAATCATAATATTCCATTTTCATTTTCAAAACCTCGTTCTGATGTTTGTCATTATTGTTTTTTATATGAAAATAATCTTAATGAAAAAGAAAATTTTGCAAAACATAAAAAGGATTTTGATTTATATAAGAGTTTAAAAAAGAAAATGTTGTCAGAAAAAAATGTTCTTTGCTGCGAATTTGACTTTGGACAAAATCTTCCTTTACCTAAACTTCCCGTAACCGAGCAATTTTATAAGCGATTACTATGGCTTTATGTATTTAATATACATATTTTTAATAATAGAAGTTATATGTATACATTTTTGAAAGGTTCTCTAAAGAAGGGAGCAAATACAGTTTGTAATTTTATTTTCCATGCATTAGAAAAATTAAAACTTAATTGTTATAATAAAATATATATGTTTTCCGATTCTTGTGGGGGGCAAAATAAAAATTACATTATTCTGAAATTTTTGTCTTTGTTGTCGAGTCATTTACAATTACAAATTGAGCATCTTTACCCTGTTAGAGGACATTCATATTGCCAGTGTGACCGAAATTTTGGCTTATATGGGCAGGAAAAAAAGCGTAATGCCGTCATTGAAACTCCAGCTGATTATTTGGATATAATAAAAAATGCAAATTTTCCACCTTTCATAATGGTAGACGCAGAAAAATTAATAATTAAAAGTTTTGAAGTTACATTGCAGGACGCATGTAAATCTCCGAAAAATTTGCAAATCAGCAAAGCGGTTTGAAATAAATTATTATCCAAATGGTCAGGTAGATGCATGTATTTGAAAATTACGATAAAAATCCTGTTAGATACACTATTACGAGTTCAATTAAGTTTAAACATTTAACAGAAACGCCAAAAGTATATTCAGTTGGCATAACAATTGAAAAAAAAAGATGTTCAATCTTTATTAAAATCTTTAAGTTCAAACGGCGCACATTTTTTTAATGAATATTTTAAAAATATATAATTTATGTAAACGTTTAAATGAAAATGTATGTACAAATTTCGTTAAATAATAGATTATTTTTGCAAAGTAAAAATTGGTTTTGATATTTATTTATTAACACGATTTGTATTAATTAATACAAAAATATTGATAACGCTGAGCTTTAAGTTTTAATAAGGTGCCGTGCGACGCGGCGCGCAAGCAATAGTTATTTTTAAAATAGATATATCTTTCAAAGTTTTAGAAAAATTGACCTGAAATTTTCCAGAAAATATCTTTGAATATTAATAAACATCTTTCTCGCTTACATTTGTGTGTACAACAACTTTCATAACATACTTTTTGCGCTAAAATACAAAAATACATGAAATTTGTTTATATTAATATATTTATAATAATATAACCTTTTTAACAATTTTTTATAATACATTCAGTAACGCTAAAGTATTCTAAAGCGATTTCATGAAAAACTAATCGATTTCGTTGATATTTGCCGAAGATATCGCGAGTTGATTAATAAAAAACATTGAATTTCGTCCAAAAAATTTGGTGAAAAAAAAATAGTTTTTATTTTTTTTTTCGAAAACTAAAAACCGCACAAAAAATTTTACATAGGAAAAATAATGTGTTTTTATATGTTCTATAAGGTAATATATTTTTTTTTTAAATTTTCCAATTTTGACTTTTTCACGTTTTCCCACGATCTGGGAAACGTGAGTTTGGGTTTTCGAGCGCTCGACCGGTTATTGAATCCGGACGTTCATAATATAACTTACAACATTTATATACTTCTGTATATTTTTTACTACAAAAGATAATCAAATTCACCACATGCATTACTAAATCTTTTTTATTTAACGTATTTTTATTTTTCAGATTAATTTATTCCATTATCTAAATTAATATTATAAAATATTGTTCATGATATTATTAGTTAATAATATAAATTAAAAATTATTTTTCAATGCAATAGTATAATTAGAATTTTAAATTAAGATATTTTAAAACATAATATACATATATATGTATCTTCATATATAATACTGTTATTTATGAAAAGACAACGAAGAAATACAAAAGATTTATGCGTGGACATATAACTGCAGGTGTATAATATATACGCGTTTATAAAATTCAAATCCTGCAATATGTACGATTTGATAAATGTCCCGGTTAATGTAATATTTGCTGACTTAAGTTTACAATTGACATAACAATCGATTCATTTTTATCCCACTTTCATAAGGTAGTTTCACGGATTTAATTCGAAACATTAAAATTTATATTTTGAAGTTAATGGAACATCACGTATTCGTTAGCGGGGAACATTAATTACACAAAACAAAAATGATTTAAAGGATTACAGTGTATTTAACAAGGCAAATTGTATTTATATTGAAATGAAATATTAATATTTAAAAGTTGTATGCATTTTCAGGTTTATTCGATAAAATTTTATATGATCCGTTATTAGGCCAAACAGTGCAGATCTATAAATGTAAACTCGCATAACAATTGTTTAGATATATTATAGTACGTTATAAGTTCATTATAATAAATATAAACAATAATTATTTTTCATTCAGACACAAATCCGATTATTGCATTTTTAATTATTACAACATTTTTAATTTTCCCTTTCACATACTTTCAAATAAGCTTTCCCACTCGAATGTCACATTGCATTTGTAATAATTATAGTTGACAAATTATTTATATCGAAATCATAAATATGTTTCGTATTAATGTTTAAGTTTAAGTCAAGACACTTTAATTATATCACAATGTCACATTTTGTCAAGAGGACATGCTAAATGCTGTCATGACACGTTTAGAAAGTAAATTTCAAAATTACGACGTGTTAAATTTGTATTATACACCGAACAAAAAATTAATTCAAATTTTATATATAAAATTATCTATATTAATTAATGATTAAGTTTTAAGAACTTAAATTTTCAATTATATCATAAAATAATATTCCCATTTAATGACCATGTATTATTTAATGTATTCAATTAAAATAATGGCAAAAATGTAGAATTTATATGATATTTAAATTAAAATTTTTATTTCGATTATTAAATTTGTTGCATTGCAGGTTTTTTTATATTCTTTAAAATATGTAAAATATATATATTATAGATATCGCTATTTTCGGAAAAGTACATTTTTTTTCTTCAACGACATTAGCAATATATATTTCAGTTTTTCGAAAATTTTTGTCTTTTAAATTTAGGACCTAAATTTAACATTGCAACATTATATCTGAGTATATATTCTCGTAAGAATTTTAGTTGAATCTGATATATTACATTCAAAATTATATTTAAATACATATAAAAACCTAAAACCTACACTAGTTAATATTACAAGCACTTTACAACTATGGCTGATTGCCGCACTTGCGAGAAAGTATGCGCGTATAACGTCACAGATACTGGCTATGCTATTTTTATATGCTATAAATTACGCACATTTGAATTTTTCTTTTTTACATATATTCTCCTCCGCAACAATAAGTTCTATAATATTCAGAAATAATCGCTTAAACTATTTTAGTTCATTAATTCATATGGTTTATTTCATAATTTTCAATTTAATAATACACGTTTATTTCTTATATTATTAATTTTTTTTTACTTCCGTTCACATTTTTCATTCTAATGTTTTCGTGAATAATACTTTGATTATAATTTCAATAGTTTTGAAAAAATAAATAATCACAATTATGATAAAAAATTACCACAATACGCCATGTTTATTATTATACTAAAATTGTATGACAACATAATCCCGAAATTTTATATACAAAACCCAATCGGGACCAAAACATATTACGACGCAATATGAAATATATATATAGTATACTTTATAACCCGCGCAGAAAAAAAAGTAAGGTAACTGGAAAAAAAAAATCAGGAAAAAATTTGGGAGAGAGGCTGGCAAGTATTGAATATAGATAAGGCAAAATGGTTGGATAATGATCGCGAGCCATATTATTG
>JABFQC010004728.1:0-12370 GCA_022817085.1 Psilanteris sp. ZL-2020
AATAATCATCAATCCACGTTTATTTTGCCAATTGCTTTATAATAAATTTAAGAATATATACTTATGTTTTTAGACTACGAATTAAATTATGAACGTGTGAATTAATATATAATTGCTTTGATTGTGCTACTTCTTTCGTAAATCTAAATATATATAAATAATGTAAATTGTGTTTTGTATAAGTTATAAAAATACTTATACTACTACTCCATATATACATATTAATTTTAATTAACTAATTATTTTTATAGCAGTTTGTTCATTTAAACATGCAAATATATATTCTACTTAAATTTGTCACTCATTTCTTTCAATTTAACGCACATGTATTTTTAATTAACAATATTTCACTTAGTTATGAATATTAAATATTTATATACTCAATAAAAACGTTTGACATGTGCATTGATATATATATTTTAAAATGGATAGAAAGAGGGTAAGGATGTTGTATTAAAAATAACTGTGTTCAAAGACAAATTGTGGGTTGAAAAAATTTACAACATATTTTAATCAATTTAAATATTATAATAGAAAATACATAAAAAAAAAACAGTTTATATACATATGTTAAGAAAATTCATTATTTAATACATACCTTAATGTGAAACTTAACAATAATTTTAAATAGTAGACAATAAGGTTGTAAGACACCTAAACATTAATTAATCTGAATAAAACACTTTGCTCATAAAAATGATTATTTAAAAATTCTAGTGTTATGCAATTCATATTAAAAGGATAGTTTGATAACTGGCAACTGTACACATCCTAAAAGTTGACTTATTAAGGCTAAATGCACAGCTTTTTCCACATGTTATTTCTATTTGCAGGCAATTTTTGCTAGTAGCATACCTGAGATAATTGAGCTCGTAGGAAATAGGTCCAAGTACAGCGGAGAATACAAACAGGAACATGGAAAAAGGTACAATTGAATTAACGTCCATGGTTTCACTTGTTATTGTACTCTTCATCATTTATCGTTTAATAATATATGCACAATTTATTCCTAAACTCGAAAATTTAATTATGGAAATATAGATGTTAAAATGAAAATGATAAAATGATGACATAAGTTGTAAATATTATTTAGCATTGTACAGTTGCTAATGCACTCAGTTAATAAAAACTGATTTCATTTTTTTAATATACTTATTTATCGTTGGGGTAAACAGATCCTGTAATGTGAAAAACATTTTTAATAAAAAGTACTAAATTAAAAAGAATAAATAAATTGCATATAAATTAATACCGTTATGTTAATCAATTTAATTAATATCATATATGGATAATAATATTGTTGTTTATACTTAATATTGTACTCGTCACAATTTGCTGAAATTGAAATGTACTAACAAAATATATTTGTAATTTAAATTAATGATAAAGCATGATAAAGTCTTGACTTTTGCATAACCGATAAACATTATTTGAAAATAACTGGTTAATTTACTATAAAAATTATTTCATAGATAAATATTTATAAAGTTAATGTTGTTTCTTTAAGTTTCATACATCATGCATCAAACTAAGTAATGTTAGTAAAATATTGATTTTGCTGACATTTTGTGATATTATCGTATCATTGAATGAGTTTCACTAGTATGTCAATCCATAAGTGATAACAGGAGTTTACGTCAATCGCCAAGATTCTAGGATGCTTCATAAAACCAATAAAATATCATTATTATAATTATGGATCACATTTCTTGATGAAATATATATATTGAAGTTATATTGATCGTTACTTTTGGAATTAAATATTTAATGTGGTAATTAAAATCCAATCTTAAAGTTGTAAAATTTAAATAATTATTATTTTCAAAATACTTTTATGATCAATAATATACTTAGAAATAATTTATATTTTAGAACATATTTTATATGTTTGAAAAGAACTTATATAGATAAATGATTTATAAAAAAATGTATCAGTACCAACGAAGTGCCTAAACGTAATACAATAAAAACACATAAAAACGTGTATCTAAGGTGAAATAATACAATGTTATCGTTTATACTGTTTTATATAATAATTTTTATAATACGTATATACCTAATAATTTTCTCAATATTTTTGATTTAAAAAACATTAAATGTCTGTTTATTAAACTTTTCTGCCAATATATATAAATCACATTTGTCTCGTCTTTATACAATTATCTAAAATCTTTATAAGAAATTGATACACAAATTTTCACTTTACAAATTACACGAATTATAGATGGAGTGTACAAAGTATACGTTTTCTTATTGATTTTTTTAAAGGTGAAAAAAGTATATGAAACTTGTAAAATAATTTTATACTTTACAGTGTTTTCATTTAATAACCCATAATAACTTATTTTATAGCAATAATAATAGCAATTTTTCTTGCGGCACTAAATATTCCTTTGACAAGTTATTATGTAAGATAAATTATACAATGAATGCATATGATTACGACGCAAAACTAATAAACAAGCTTTTGAGCTTTGTCAGTTCGTTTATTTGCATGAAGTTGCCTACGGCTCAGACTATTTTAAATATAGGTAACTTATAGAAATTGGGAGTTAGGTAACTTGACTTAATCAGGACAAATATTGATTTATCGAAATTTTGCTGTACTATTTAAATGTTGATAAAAAAATATAATGTGAACACTGATGTGCACGCAAATTCAGTATCACGTGGTTTCTAATTAAGCGACAATAAGAAAGTCAGATTTGACTAAAACAAAGGAATCGTATAACGCGAGTCCTGATTTTGCGTCGATATCCTTTCTCCCATTTAGTTAAGGCACGAAGCATTCACACAGCATATTAATTTTAGAAAGAACGTAGTAATTACAAAATTAACAACACGTCCAAAATTTAGAACAGAATAATCAACCATTTTTATTATAACATAATTTGCAACAAATTGTATGGATTTTTTTGGTTTAACATAAACTAGCATAGAAAATATGTTTATTTCGTAATGTGCGTAGTTTAAACAAAATAAGTGTTAATTAGTGGGAAACTTGATTGAAGTTTGTTTTTGGCAAACTGAAGTAATGTCTAATATGTCAGTTAAAGAGATTTAAGTTTTTCTGCAGACAAACGTCATTTTTGTTTGAAAAATGCACCCACCTCAATCTTGGCGTTTAAGGACGATACATTAATATTGTACATCAAATCACGTATATATATGACATTATTTCAAGATTCATTGCAAGTGATTAACTCTTCAACACGACTAGAGCACGATTAACCAATTTAGTCTGCTACTCAATATTTACAGTCACGCAGAGCACAACATGAAATACACGCGTTGACATATAAACATATTAAACACTGCCTGCAAAGTATATTTTTTTAGATTAACAATGCTTTATATTGTTTTTTGAGCAATTTTATGTTACAAATTCGTAAATATTTCGACTAACACTATGTATTAATAATGCAACACATGTTGAATTGTATCGTTTTGTTTTGTACAATTTATTGCATTATACAAAGTCGATTGACTTTTAATCGAAAGATGCGCGCATTAAAGTCAATAAATAATTTATACAAATATTAATAGTAGACCTGTAATAGGATAACCATTAGTGGAATTATAATCATTCAAAAATAATTATTACATAACAAAAATCAATTATAACGTAGTGCTGAACTCTTGAAATTGTATTGTAAAAAAATTAGATCAAACAATGATATTCGGGTACGTGAATGATGTTCGGCAATGCGTAAACTCTGAACAAACCTGTTTTCGGTACCAATTGTTATTTAAATTGTTAATTTTTGTATTACTAATGAGTTGTTTAAAATTAACAATTTAACCAACCTGACCATTATGATCTAGTTTTTTAGTCAGTGAACACTTTGTTAAACTTCTTCTCTGAGTGCACAAAAATGATGAAGATTCGTAATTTACATCATACCATGAACTTTCTTATCATTTATGTTTTCTAATCCTTTCATCGTCTATGTCTAATCTCCTTTGCCTTTTACGCCTCTTACTGTATGAATCCGTATCTGATTAAATGTATCCATTAAACATCTAACTAACGAATTTCGAAGCGCTTGATAAGAAGGCGAGTAAATGGTTTTATATCATTGAGTGGTTAGGGTTATATTCTGACGGCAACGGATGATTGTGGGTGTGTAGGCGGTGTTCGCCAGCTGGATCCCAGAGATCACGGAGCTCGCCGCGAATCGCAGCAAGTACGGTGGCCAGTACAACCGCGAGCGTGGACGCAGGTATCCCAATAAAATCCACTCAAGTGGATACAACCTAACCCCATATACTAGCCCTAAATAATCCTTTGGTAGTGTGATAGAGATGAAGAGTTGACTCTTGGATAGCAACGGGTCCATCACCTACACAAATTTAGACGTTTATATATACACGTGCTTATATATAAACCTAAATTTCGTTTTCCTTTGTTATTATACATAATTTTACTTACTAGATAATCATTTTTTATTAAATTTTATGATATCGAGGCTTCGATCGGATTTATCTAAATTGTTAGTTCAGTTTAAAGAAAGAAAGAAATTTAGTAATTATTAACGTATATGTTTAATCATGTTATATTTATGGTGGATTAATTTATTAGATTTTATTACCGTAACTTTTTATGTAGAATAAATTTGTTTTTCGAGATAATTTCATTTCTATTATGTGAGTATATACATAATTCATTTTGGCTATAGTTTAAAGATGTTTATGAGTCCACCAATATTTATCGCGTTTTAATTACTATTACTGGTTAGACATTTCTGTGTTTAACGTTACTTTATATTTTCTATTTATTGTATAAGTTGCATACTAAATTTGATCTGATTTAATGCAAATGATAATTTTAGGTAAAGCGAGCGTGAATATTTAATGTACTGAAACAGGTATATCCTAAATTTACATTTTGTCAGTGCGACTTAAATTAACATCATAATAATAAGCACGATAACCGCTTATAAAAAGATTCAAGAATCGCGCATTCCGGGATATTTATTTATTAAAATTTGCTTAAAATAATACGTACTCTGTCATTTTTACAATCTCAAAGAAGTCTGTATGTATGTGATTATAAACCTCGATATCATAAGATTGAAGGTAATTGTAAATCATGCAATTATACAATAATAATCAGAATGCAAATTTGATTTCTGAGCTGCTATCCGTGTTACTCGTCCTCTTAATAGAGTAACCACCCTAACCTCAGAAGATCCATATAACTATTAGAAGTTCGCATCCCGGGTTCAGATACCGTTTCACAATTAATCACTCCCCGACCTCACTCACAATTTAAAATTATGCGCTGATTCACCGCTTTTTCTTAACACTTTTGTCCAATTAGTAAAGTCTAAATAACACGCGCTGGTACTACTATAATGCTTGAAATTTTGAATGTACTCTGCGAAGAAGTACACACAAACTTGTAATGTCTTAAACGAAGCGAGGAATTCAATTTTTTGTATATTTACACAACGTAGAACAGAGATTATGCTGCATCCTTTGTCTTACCTATTATTGCCTTCACACGAGGTGCAGTAGCTCGTTTTTTTTCGTTTCCTTCCGCTGACTTTTGACGAAAGTCGCGTAGAAACGTATGTACTTTCATTCGATTGACTCATAGGGCTAAACGTTATTATATTGCGTATTCTTATTCTATTATGGTTGACGATTTGCTGGTAATAAATCTATTTATTATAAGATATCTGCATCATCTCGCTTATGAGTCTGAAATGTCTTCTTTTGTTCATTAACAGTTATGACATATTGTACAATTGATTATTTTACTGTATTATTTCATAAATTAAAGAGCGTCGCATGCAATTATGATGATTGGTGAATTACCGCAAGTGAATGAGAAATTGAACTTTAATAGTGGTGAGCGGAGAGCTTGTCGACGTTGGTCGTTTTAACATTAAACGGTGCAATTCACTGGTGTATTTGCCAAATATCAATGTATATATAGAAATAAATCGATGGTGCTCAGATATTTAAAAATAATGCTCC
Source organism: Psilanteris sp. ZL-2020 (assembly GCA_022817085.1). Taxonomy (NCBI): domain Eukaryota; kingdom Metazoa; phylum Arthropoda; class Insecta; order Hymenoptera; family Scelionidae; genus Psilanteris; species Psilanteris sp. ZL-2020. Next base: position 5,986 of record JABFQC010004728.1, read on the forward strand.
CCGAGAATCGTTTGTCTCCGTCGACCAGTATGTTTTTAAAATTCATCTGAGTACATCGACAAGTTGCAAATTAACATAGGTTTAGATTTGTTTACGCAACACATATATACTTACACGCCATCAATCCATATTAACGTAAGTTTTATTAGCCGAGCCGATTTGTACACCGACTCGTTGTTCATTGCTTTCGAATTTTTACGTATGTAAATCGACAGCTGACAGTTATGCACTCAAACTAAACAAGACATCGATCTATTATTTGGATACTCAACTCTAGGTACTCTTATCTTTAATAGTTTTTCTATTGAGTTAGACAATACATCTTGTTCATTTGTTCGAGCAGCGTCATTGTATGCATTTAGTCGAAGGTATGAGTGATTGATTTATCCAACTGAATGTTCAGATAAAGTAGTTGCAATCGAAATAAGTTTGACGAACATTCGGTTTGATAAGCAGAAATTCGAAAGTGAAGTTTTTTGTACATAAAATATATAATAAGCAGAAGAATTTTTGACGATTGAACAAAATATATATATATATATTCCGCACGAAGCCTGCATCTCGCACGAAAATCGGGTGCTTTTGGATGCATTTTCTTTAAAGTGCACGGGTCATAATGCAGCTTTCAATGCTGGTGCCGGAAAGCTCTGGATTCGGAACGCGCTCTTTTCAAATTATATATTCTGTCTCTTGGCATTTTACGTAACACATTTAACTCAATTTTCATTTCATTAATATGTTACACGTAAAACTAATACCTAAATAATCACTCCAGATTTTGGATTATTAACATACCGTTGTACAGTTCTGTTACCACTACTAATCGAATTTACAAATTTAATTTGAAAATCAGTTTACCAAGTTCGTAACACGTTTTTAATGTAATTTCCAATAACCCCATTACCGATAATGAATGTGAATGAATACAGGTAGTTTTATTCGGAGGAGCGACTGTCTCAATGGTAATATTACATTCATACGCCATCTTAAAGTTCACTAACATAAATTAAGTATATCAAAGTATGACAATTATTGGTTGCCAATTAACTTTTGATTAGGACACGAACCATTATTATTGTTCAAATCACATTTGGAATTATATAAGTTCATTATCTCAAAGTGCTTGACATTCACTTGATTCGTTATTTTATCGAAAACAATAAAAGTACACTAGAACGCCATCTGAACTTACTATACTGATTATTTATACGTCCTAAAGCTTCTGAAACATAAACTCATTTAAATCGGTATCAATGTTTATTGGTTAAATGTTTCTCGTAATTTGTAATCAGACATTTGTTTTACTTCGACACACATCACTGTCGTTTGTTTTGTTAAACCATTTTTGCTTTAAGTTTCATCATGACTTTCAAATTCACCATACAAGCAGGCTGCGAGCACTGCGAACATTCAAGCAACACAAGATATTATAACCATCGAGGGTGTTTGCTGTCTTATTTAGAAATGCAATATTACTCGTTAATACTGAATATTGGTTACCTTTATGTTTCCAAACCAATTTACATATACGATTTAAAAATACATAGTATTAATTCAAATGTTTGGACGTTTCAAGGATTCTGAATTTAAGTCAATTTGATCTGTCTTTTGAATGGGACAGAGATAAAAGATTGGAGAATCCGACGTGTGTAATCTTAAACAAGGAAAACCTTATATTCAGAATTTGATTGCGTTTGGTCAACATTGAAAGCTGCATTTAAGACTGATACTTACATAGTTAAGCTACAAACACCCTCGTATATAATTAATAAAGAATAGTAATAAAATAAACGAAAATAGCCAGGCAAGATAATATAATAAGTTTTAAGTTATGTATCTCTCTAACCTGCCTATTAAATAGGTAGACGTGTCGGCACGTGTAGTAGCGTTAGGATTAGGAGTAGGTGTATAGGTTCTAGGTGTAGGTAGTTTACCTACCCTGCCCTTGCAAAATTCTGGAACGCATTCGTACATACACTAATGCACACACATAACAATTGGGCCGTGGCGCGCATAGTGGTACAGCACTGTTTATCGTGTATCTATGAGTGACCGCGTAGCCCGGTAGCAAACAACCAAACTTTTTAATACAGATATAGAGCAATTTTTTGATCAATTCTCAGTTCTTAATGAAAAACGTATTCTATTGTGTTATCGCAATAACGAAAGTTATTTTACGTTCACGATGTTTATGTTTCTCTAAATTCAAATTCCAACTTGCTCGTAAAGCAATTTTCAGCTGGTAATCAATATTTACTTGACAATGTAAATTAATGAAATCGCATAATTGCGCGAATGACTGCTGAAGTAAAATTAATTTGATCAATAAAATGATCCAACGGCTGTGCGCAATGTTAAAGCAGTTTAATTTGTGACTTATCCACGTACATATATGATACATAGCATACGTATTTAAATTCGAACAATTAAGCACATATATGAACTGAGCAATTTGTCATCAAATAAGAATTCGCCTACTTCTGTTCCATCATTTATTCGTATTACAAAATTTACTTCTCTTTAGTCGAAAATTCTACTTTTAATACGAAATTTTGAAATTTCTATATAGATATTAAACATCTACATAGATGAAATAGTATTTTCGACGGCTTCCATCCCGTTGTCCTGACCATCCTTTCCAGTCCACCCATTACCTTTTTGACGATTGACGTACAAACACGACAAACATTCGTACGAATTTGACGTCCTTCTCGAATTACCGAAATACAAAAGAATGTAAGAGATTTTGTTTTAAAATTAATGAGATACCCTGTCAAGTGTATTGATGCGAGTGTTGTGTTCTGTTCTATCACGTGGTGTAGGCCATATTCGCCAGTTGTATCCCCGAGATTATTGACCTGATCGGGACGCGAAACAAGTATGGTGGCACTTTGAAGAACGAGCGAGGTCGCAGGTGAGACACATTCAAGCCAAGATAGCTTCCCAGAGTTTCATGCAGACAAGCCACGCTCCTAACGATTTACTTTATATATGAGACAGCGTGTCCACGAATGTCCTGCATTAGAATACTGTATTCTTTGTCTAACTGTTTACTATCTGTCTGCCTATTTATCCTGTTCTACTATCTATATTTATCCTAATTCGCACTTTATATTTTGTCCATTTATCCCTTCGAAAACCCAAACTCATTTTTGTGCTTCGTAAGCTATCGAACCAAATCAGGTGACGGTCATTGCTCGCGATGCCTGCTCTCTCGCTGCGCGGCCTAAAACATTTAATTAAATCAGCCGCTTGCTATAAATAACATTAATTTGACTCTTATTAATGAACAAGGGGAGAGTCTAATTACCAAATTCAATAGTTTGGTAACTAATAATATCATCCGCAAGTAGGTCATCTGATTTTGTTCGTTATAGAAATATTTTATCGTTTTAATCGTGTTAATTAGTAATGAAAGTTAGAATTAAAACTGTATGAGATTTTAATTAGCTCAATGCCGAGTTTTTGAGGCGCATAACTTGGTACTAGTGAGCTGACCGGAAGTTTTATATTTTCCCCCCCCATTTTAACCACCATCCTAACCTAACCTATATCTCATCTTGGACAATTATCACAGATATTTGCTCTACGTAGCAACTGGTGTTAGCTTATTTGTACACACTGACCGCACTTGAACCAAATAACGCTTCGTGGTGTGCACATACATTATAGAAAAATTTTTTGAACTTAGAGAACCACGCATTATACGGTTTCGCAGCGAATATAGCTTCATTATTAAACGCAGTGAACTTTGAGCAGAGCCAGCGGTTTGCCATGAAATATCCTTTTGAAATGAGTCCCACGAACTCGCGGAAGCTTATTTCAAATGGCGTTTTATTTATTTCGTCCATGAAATCTTAATCTTTAGAACACGTTAATTATCGTTGTTCAAAAGTTTGACCATTTGGTCGAACATAAATTGTAATATTAAAAGCCGTGTACATGAATTCTCGCAAGTTCAACAACTTTTTGTAGCTTAATAGTGTTTTTCCGGTTGATTATAATTCAAGGATATAGATGTTATTTAGTTATATTAACTTTCGACGCACGAGAGATTGAAATAATACAAAAGTGGTATTTTACTTCGAGTACTCGAGTCAAATAACCTTGCATGTTTCCTGCATTATAGCATTGAATGCATAACACCCTATTTGTAATCATGTTCTCAGTGTCATAAATTACCTTGGTGTTTTTAGTCGGCATTAACGGTCGTTTATTCGTGTTCATATCTTAAATGTATATTATAAGTGTAGGAATTGTACAATATAGCAAATTGCATAGGTCTGGTTAAGATCATCATTCAACGAGTCAAAGTGAGCGTTAGCCAGGGAAAGAATCACAATGCTCAATCGGCTAACTGTCGTTGCTGTTGCGAATTTCATCTTCTTTTTTTTCTTTTTTTTTCTTTTTTTTTTATTTCATGATATAAGGGTGTAATTACGGACACGACACTCATACGTATGCGCATCGTGTTGCTTCGCATTACGCTCTCAAATTAGTTTACTGGCGACTCACAGATAATACTATTTTTGAATCTTAATAAAGATTTTACACAACTTAATGTCGCACTTTCATCAAGCAATTTTCCGTTTTATTATTCTTTTTTTTTTAATTTTATCTCATTCTAGATCATATCGCTTGTAATAAATTAAATTAAAATTTGACCTCATTTAGAAATACGTACGAATATCATTATTATACGAGCGAGTAATTTTGATGTTTGTTTGAACAAGCAATATTGAAATAATTGTTATATTCTCTGTGAGTCTTTTCATGGCAAAAATCATAGTCATCAGCATTATTTTTGAATCAAAAGTTTAACTTATGCTTGTTACATTTTTTCAAAACTATAATTTGGCCATGCTGGTTACCTGGATTTTTTCAGCGACAAATAATGATCATTATTGACCGACACAATTGCAAAATGTTTCGATTTCAGTTCTTCTATTTGATTATAATAAAACAATTTCAAAAGCGTAATGCTCGACAACCGTCGCGCGATGCTTGGCACGTTCCTGAATGGTAACGAAAAATTTTATTAAAATTTTAATGTAAAGGCTAACAATTAGGCTAATTTGGCGATGATTTTAGAATGGTCCACATCATTTCGATGTAATTTATTATTTGTCTGACAATTTATGAAAATCGATGACTTTTTGTTAGCGAGTTTTTCGGTCCAAATGTGTTTTGTACGATTAATCATTTGTTGAATAAAATTTATCTGTTTAGTTGAATTTTACTTTGTTGACAACATAGTCGGACACTTGAATTCTTTTTTCGGACACTCAAATTTTTCCAATCCTATAAATGAAATAATTCAGGTAGCATGGAATGACGTACTGCACCAGATACATTTTATATTTCTTCAACTATTTATGTATCTTTCCCTTGGCACTCAACTTCTTCCTCGTTTTCACTCAACAGCCAGTTAGTTCAGTTATTACGTATAGCACTTAGGCACTGTTTAGAATTTTTTTTTTGCATTACGGTATTTTGCACTAGTATTTATATATTTATTACCGCAGTGCAATCCCTCGATAATTAATAAAGAATTTTGTTTATATTTACATAGTTTGTTCTTAAAATAATACCTGATAAACGTTATCCTTTGACATCATAGCAGTCCAGTAATCCACCAATCCTATCTATATATATTTTATATAACTTAAATATACAATTCAAATGCCTTAATAAATGTGTGTATGCATATATAGATAAATATAATTTATCAAACTAATGCTTCACGTGTGATAATTCAAGCCATTGTAATATTCAGGAAATACTAAATATCAATTGTAAAAATTAATATCCGCATAACAACTGTAACGTGCATATCTTGTTTCAATTTTGTATTGCAAACGTTTTGTATTGTATATAAAAAAAGATATAAAGCAAAGAATAAATCAAATTAATTTTTAAGTGAAAATTTACGATAGACGATATAATTTTTCCGAAAGTAAATAATAATATAGTAACATGTTCAATGAATCAAATTTTTATTCATTTAAAAATTTGAGAAATTTTCTATACGAGCATTTAATGACCTGAATTAATTCTTTGACAAACACTTTCGTTACAGCTTGATACTTAAATGTCCAAAATGCGATATGCATAAAACACATGCTCTTTATTCATTATATGTTAAATATTTAAAATATAATTGTACAATTGATGACCTTAATCAAACAGTAAATATGAGTTTATAAATATGTATTTACATATATGTATATGTATGACAGATTTTTATTAATTACCGAGGGATTTTACTATTGATATAAATAATTCAACTGAAATTCATTTAACTGGTTCAAATATAAACAATTAAAAATTATTTATAATCAATACAATTATTACCTAAGTGCTAACACACTATTCTATACAAATA
>JABFQC010004729.1:0-12369 GCA_022817085.1 Psilanteris sp. ZL-2020
ACACGAATCTAATCATTATATTTTATTAATGACAATGTACTTTCGTATATCTTGTATTATTTTTGACATAGTATAGCATAGGAATCATTATTGATGATATATATATATTATTATTATTCAAAAGAAGATGAGATATCATCTGTACAGATCAAAAATTGTAGGACTTAAACATTTATAAATGTAGAAAATATGAAGAAGAATTTTCTATTACAAACTACAATTACTATTTATTTCGTACCACCAAATAACGAATTAATAATAACATATTTTTATATCCTAAAATTTGTTAATTGTATAATAGTTAAACAAGATCATTATTAAAATTAGTATTTCAATATTACGGGTATTTCGTTTGATAAATTGCATGAATCATATATAATTTATTTTACTATAAAAACAACCCGTGCAACGTTTTATGTAAATTGTTTATTTATTCCAAAATTTATTTGTACAAGTTAAATTTCATAAATACTTTCTTTCTTTCTATAAATATTCCAAAGTAAACGAGAGTATATTTATTAATAATTGCTTTTTTCCTAATAAAGCACATTAAACCAATACAAAGTTTTTTTATAAATTATAAAACGACCTTTACGTTTCAATTGTATATTGTTTATGTTGCACTGATCAATACACGATTTTCTCGATTCTTTGTACACAAAACAAATACAAAGGTCAAACAAAAAAAGGTCACAGTGTTTACAAAATACGCATTCAAAGACCACGTGCTCGTGATAAATAATCCACGTTGTTTTGGCAGCGTCAAATTCATTACTGAATATCAAATACTTGCGCGACTGATAGGCATCGTCGAATTTAACGAAAATCATTGCGGCGGGTCAAGCGTGTCGGATTCATGACTGGAGTGTGAACTTTCGAATTTCCCGTGCAATTTCCATCGCGGGTATAGCCTCGGTTCGTGCCGCATGCACGGCGGAAGTTTACCACGTGTCGCATCGGAAATCGCAACGAAAATTGCTTACGAGAAAAGCCGATCGCGTGACCGGCACCAGTTTCGATTTATTTTTCTGACTTGATTATTCGAAAAATTCGGTGCGCGCCTCGCGAATTGTGCAACTGCACGCGTTAACATTACAATACGCTTGGGCACGCGTCTCGGGCGTCCTGCAAATCCGACAAACCGCAAAAGGCTATTTGTTAAAGTAAAAAATCACTTCCTCTTTACGCGTGTGAACGCGCACCGTATCACATCGCGCGAGCATGATACGTCAAAACAGAAATGGCGTGAATTCAATATCCCGAGTTGCGGATATGTGTCTCCGCTGCAAGAACACAGCGCGCATTCGGTAAAACGAATAGTAGTTTGATCCCGCGCGTCTATGCGCGTGGTAACATGATCAACCGCGTTCTGTGTCGCTCAAAGCGAATTCTGAAACAAATTGGCAAAAATCGACGATTTTTCGGATAATTGTCCCGACCGATAAAGTTGCAGCTTTTATGTACTTTTGATATGCACATTTTTTGCGAAAAAAATGATACGCGCCGCGGCCAATTTGACTTTAATCAATTATTTCTTGCATTCAATTTGTCTTTAATGATTTGACCGAAATTACGCGGGATCATTTATTTATTGTTGTAGTCGTCAATTGGATATTGTATACATGGTGGAATGAACAAAAAATTCCGATCGTGATTTGGTTATTTGAGCTAAGTGTTTACGAAGTCAACGAAAATCGTAATTTTTCGTATTGTTTGAATCTTTCACGATGGTTCATTATAAGTTCTGAATGTTTGTAATGATTTATAAGAATTTTGAAACCAAAAAGCTATTCTTTTTGACGTTTCCGTAAAACGAAATAAAAGTTTCATTCGTCATGAGAGAACGTTTTATAAAGTAAATATAGGAGGCAATATAATAATAGAATAAAATAATAAATGCAAAAATTACATTTTATTACGCCACTGTTACGCAAGATTAATTTTTTTTCGTCCATTTCCATGCGCGGATAAAATCGTAAATGCGTTTGCGCGAATTGAGAAAAATCACTGGCGATTCCGTTAAATTGAAATTGATTTCATCATTTGGCATCGTGCATGTAATTATATTAATTAATTAAAAAGGAAACAACGCGTTCTATTAGTTCTATCTAGTTTCATTTTTCTAAACGCGATATTTATGAAGCATTTAACGCTTGTAAGTCTTTTCAACTCGTTGATTATAATGACGATATTATGTCGAACAAAGAGATATTACTTATACAAGGCAAGACATGGCGTTGAAAAGAAAGTGCGGCGGCACGCAACCTACATTTATCGCGACGGAACCTCTTGATTTACTCGAGTGGGCGTGTTCTTACGGAAGCCGCAATTAGTTTATTAATAATTAGTAAACTGGTTGCAGCAGCTACTATCAACATCGATGCATGGCATACACAGTTTGTTCGATATATTGGTCATTTTTCATCGATTCAGTATCGAATACAATATTGAAGTGAAAATGTGTTTCTTAGACAAATACGTTTAATGTTACACGGTATAACTGACGTTCAATCTGGTTAAATTTGAATTTAATTTGTTACTGAATGCTGTCGATATTAACGACGTAGAATATAAAAAGTACAAAAAATGGGAACGCAAAACTTGGACGATTGTTTTATTGTGAAAAACGAAGAAATCTTTTTGATCGTCATTTAAAAATTCAATATTTTAACTTCAATTTTAATAAGATCGGACATATATATTTGTACGTTGGAAAGGATTTCTGGTTCAATTTAAAATAAATCCGTCGGTTTTTGTGTAAATAAATGATTTAATTTATGTAAATTTCGTGACGCGATTTTCGTAAGAATATAAATTTTTGTCAAGTATACGAAACGACGAGTGAAATATTTAACGGAAGCTGAGGATATGTATTTTTTATAAATCTTATTTGTTTGCTTAATTGAAAATTACTTTATTTTTGACAATAATTGATTATAGATAAACGTACTAGTAATTAGATTAGTTTCGAGTATTTTGAAGTATCGAACGGTTGAAAAGTTGACGTAAATGTGTATTCGCAAATAAGGTGTTTGTGTCTATTCGATGAGTGCATCGACAGAATACTTACGTTAATGTTATAAATAATGATTACAATCGTGTTATTTAACATCTGTGTACTACGTCGCATGCTTATTTTTAATTACGGATTGCTGAAATAATTTTTAACGAGGAAAAATGAGCGCTGTACATTATTAGGTCTGTTAAATAAATATAGTGTAATTTAATTAAAAATGATTGCTGGGTATAACGTATGTTTACTTTATTCGCTGTCGCAATTATTCCAAAACTAGAACAACTCCGACTTTATGCACATGTTGGAAGAAGTCTTTATGCACATAAAATGAAAACTTTCGTCAACATTTCATCTAAAATAAAAATTGCCTTGCGAAAAGGGCAGGTTTTATATAACTGTGCAAATGCAAAGAGGTTTAATCAAGTAAATTGTATTATTTTGTCTTGTACAAAATTTGAAAACAAATTGTTACATTACATATTCCGGGTAATAATTATTTAAAATGATGGCCCTGTTTATCATCTTAACGCTCTTGTGATATAAATACGAGGATCCAAGTTTATCCTTACGAAAATAACTAATTACAATTATAATCCTTCGTGCAATTCTTTTGTCATATTACTTTTTATATTTGCGATATAATAATTTCTCCATTTGTGCACATTTTACTTACATTTCATAATGTGTGTCTTATATTATATATATAAAGTAATAAACACGAATACAAATTATCCGCAAGTGTTAATTCGTTTCTAAAATTGAACTCTTATGCAAATTCGAGTTTCATCCTTCTCTTACGTTATCGATCAGTTTAGTAAAAGTGACCTGAAAGTTGTTCGGCGAATAATTTTAGAAATTTTAGTGTAACGCGTGCGTTTGCTTTTAATTGAAGAATGTAATCCAAATTGTATCCTTACATACCGAAGTTGTCAATGTTAAAACACAGGCCAATACCGATACTGTCAAGTTACCATAAAGGATATTAGCTCAACATTGGCTTGATATAAACACAACTACGGTAGGATATTGAGTCAGTTAGATGTCCAATATTGAGCTATATTGAAATTCAACGTCGAACCATCACAGAACTGAAACATTTACAACGAGTTGATACGCAAAAACTACTAACAACGGTAAACTAATATTGCTGCGATATTGTATAGGTATACAACAATTTGAATCATCATTTGTCATAATGCCAATATAAATTGAAGGTATGTAGTAATGATTAGATCTGATAATGTACAATACTGCCAATTTTAACTATTGAATGCATTGAATGTAATTTTTAATATATTTGTAATAATGAAAACTATACGATGACTCAAATTGATTACTAAACAAATATTTTAATTCTAGAAATTTTCATGAAAAGGCATATATTTTCCAGAAAAACGTCTTCACTGTTAAAAATATATAATATATGTGTCTTATTTAAGACACAAAGTGACTTAATCAAATGCACAATGTTTTCTATTAAGACACCTGGTGACTTAAATAAGACACTATGTGTCTTAAATGTAACTTTTTTAAGACACTTTTTTTTAGCAGTGTTAAAATAAGATATTTTTGTAACGCCGATTTTTGCAGCGTCTTTAGGAATAGATTTTAATTGAACTAATTATTTGAGTACAATTCGATTGAAATTAGATATTTCACTGTCTATGAGCATAGACAATTATATGCTAACAAGGTTAGAATATGCTGACTAGAAAGTAGAAATATTTTGATGAAGCAAAAATTAAGATATTGCGTTTACAGCATTTACAGCGCAAACCGACATTCATAGCGAAGCGAGTGCTGGAAACATTTAATTTTTGACATATAAAACAATCTCTAAATCTTACTTTTGGTTTGTACAATGTTAAATTCAAATCCGCCAAAACAGCTGCAAACTGCAAATTTAGCATTCTGTGAATACCATGAAAAGTTATTTACAGTTATTAAAAGATAAATTGCTTACATTATTTGTTCGAGTAATGAGGCTTAAGGTTTGGAGGTATTTTAATGGATTTTACATTACAAATTGAGTTTAAGACTAATTTTGTGTTAATTAAAGTTAATGTATATATGATTATAAACTTTTCGGTAATATTAAAAAGTGCCGCCTGCCAACTTGGGTAAAAATATAATTATTAGCGATAGAATTTGGCGTAGAATTAAATTTTGAAACAATTTTGTGGTGGATTTATTTTCTTGAGATAATCGAGAATTATATAACGAAATTTGATAAAAATATTTTATTTTAGTAAAAAAAAATTTAAATATAACACCTGTTATAAAGAATATATTATATATAACATAAATTAAGTATTTTAATATTTTGACTCATATTTATTATTTACATTTACTACATCTTACAAAAAATAGAAATATATTGATATTAGTATGTGATTTTTCTTAATCCGGAAAAGCTAAAAATAAGTTTTTGTCGATATATTTTAATATTTTATATTTATATTCAGTTTTCTCATTATCATTTAACAATGAGATTTACAGAATTAACAATTATCGCGAGAGATAAAGTAAAATTAGCAACGTTTTTGGTTTAACGAGGCATTTTTTCTGGGAGTTTGAAATGTCCTACGTATAATTCAGATGCAGAATTAAATCCTGATTCATGGTTATATCGCTGTTAAAGTACAGTAGGACACAAAAATTCAAAAAAGTATCTGGACCTTTGCGAATATAAACGATCTGTGTTGACTGCAATTTTTTTTGAAAATTTTAAATTTTAAACTATAATGCTTGATGATTGTATGAAATTCGACTTTAATTATATATCTTCATATCGACTGCAACAAAGTTATATCGTGTATTTCCAGACGTAAGTATAACCAAAATTGATATATATATATATATAATATTATAACAATAGAATTATTATTTATTATTATATTATTATTATTATTATTATCTATGTATGTATTAAATTGGAAAAGATAAATATTTAGCTTATTATCAGAGATGATCGGTTTGGTTATGTCAAGATGGAATAGAAACCATAGCAAAATTTGTGTATATTCGAAATCTTCGTGAAATTTCATTACGATTTCATATGTTTAATAATCTTGGTCAGGGGTGGCACTTTTTAATATTACCGATTTTCTTATCGTTGATATAATTTCGAAGATAAAAGTATATATAATACAGAATGTCTTAACAAAGTATACAGCTATGTCTTAATTATTAGCACAAGCGTCTTATTTTAAGACTATACTCATGCCTGTATTACGTCAATAATGTCTTACAATAAGACGCAAATATTACATTGATTATAAATGTATATAGTAATTTCTGTACCAACGTTGCTTCACCTGAATAACTATTATGGTATTCGTTAAATTGTTTAACGGTTGAATTCACAGTTTTTAAATTTCTAGCTTCGTCCAATAGCCCTATTGAATACTTTAAAAAGCAAACGATGATTTTCTATGCGATCTTCTGTTATAACCAGTGTATCAGTACCGGTTGAATATTGGCAATATCGTAATTGTCTGTTATTATAAGAACGCAAGTTCTACAAGTGATTGTACAACATAACATATAGCTCGGATGTTCCATGAACGCCAATATGTTATTCAATTCGGAACAAGTTCTAACCGATATTATTTCATTTTGTTATCGGTCTAATATAGCTTGGCAATATCGGTAACGTCGACAATGGTACTACTCCGATAGCGGCTTGCTTGTAGTCAGATATTTTTGTAACGCTAATAAATCATTTACGGATTAACTTGTCGTTATAAACTATGTTTCCGAAAAAGGATAAGATTATACAATGTTATTACTATTAGTCTACTTTATTACTTTTCAATATAATGGATTACGCATTTATAAATCCTTCCAGAATATAATTTTTAAGATGAAAGAAATGATGTTTTTGAATTCACGCATTTTATTCCTTGAAATCTAAATATTAGATGGTTGATTTAGGTCTTCCTTACCCTTTGGATGTTTGACGTCAATTTATTATATACAATCATAATCCATATCTATTTACTAAGTATTTTAGATAATTTTTTAATATTTATTCTTTTATATCTAAAATTTGTACTATATTAATAAAATATATAATATAATTAATAAGCAATATAATTTTTATTTTAAAAATAACATTATTATCCAATAACAATATAATGCAAATATTTTAATATGTTACAATCTGGTAACAAAGATTACATTTGCGAGTAATATTTCCTCGTGTAAACATGTCAATCGTCAAAGGTGATTCAGTGTGCTCAATCTATACATAAATTAATCAATAACCCGTTTTCTTTATTATATCAATTTCCCTTGCGTTAATCACTATTTATACGCGCGGGGTCAAAACTTTTATATTACGAAAACCAATAATAGATATTATAGAACAATGAGTCAGCGGAATTGTAATCATAGTAACTTAAATTGGATGGATTGGTCGAGGGATGTGTCGCAAATAATTAGGTTTTATCGTCAGTCAGTCAGAGTTATTACAGGACAGAAACTACTAATGCTCCACGATAAATCCCAAGAGAACATTTTTTCAAATATATTACTGATCTAGTATTGTCGTTCAATTGATAATTGTCAGGTAATGCTTGGTGCACTGTTAGGAATGAAACATCGAAGTACTTTACTTTAGTGCTTTACTTTAGGGATCGTTGGAGGGATCGCAACATTACGCTAATAATATTTTTATATATTACATATCAAGTAATGAATTTTGATTAAAGCAGCTGCATGTAATATAGTAAAAGCCGAAATGGAATTCATAAATATTTAAATAGAAAAGACGAGCAAATTTACGAAAATTTTGAAGTATAAACCTTTATTTATGTAAAATTTTATATAAATATATTTCGATAATTTATTTATTTTGATAAATCTATACTGATACTTGATCTAATGTCATCTAAAATTTGTTACAATTTGAAATTAAATTCAATCATGTTTTATGTTAAAAAAACATTGTAATACACAAAAGATTTAAACACGAGATATAAAAATAATTCTAGTAATTTAATGTCCAAATGCAAAATTTGACTTTAACAATTTATTATTAATAAATATTACAATTTTATTTTTGTTACCGAACGATAAACTACTGATTTGTCCCTTGCATTTATAAGGAATCTTATTTAATTAACTAACAATTTCAGTTAATTTACATATTACCAACAATTTCTGTAATGCATTGCAGTTTTCATATTATAACGATATATTAATACGCGAAATTCCATAGTTAATATTATACAATTAAGTTATATCATATTGGGTATATTGATAATATATCAAAAGTGTTAAACAATACTGTATGTTAATAGAATACAGTGATATTAATAAGTAAGTAAATTTTGTCAACAATTCTTAATCACAGATGAAGTAATACAAATTTCACTAATATATCAATTGTCCATTAATATTATACCTATATAATTAGTAATTGCGATTAAGTAATCAAACTATCTGTTTAATGAAGAACGTTACCTCATTTCATTTTCATTTACTCCTCACAATCCAAATATATTATTGGTTTCAGTTTTGTCTTAAAATATAGTTATATATATATCTGTCAACAAACTTCCTTCTTTTTCTTCGTGCACTTTTTCTGTTTATGTTTTTCTTATATATCTTTCTCTTCTTTTAAACTCCGTGCTCTTACTACCCTCAGGTTATTGGTACAATGGTCCATCTATATTTATTCAACTTTCTTGTTTATTTCTACTCCTTCTGGAATCCATATTCATTTTCCTTTTCTTAAGATTATATATTTCATTTATTACATCATTTAGCTCAAATAGTTTTTCATGTTCCATAATTTTTTTTCCCCGCGCACTGTAAACTCTTTTTCTTTTCCTTTATCATATGATGCTTAATTTATTCACGGTCTGCCTACTTCCCTTCCGTTTCACTGTTTTTTTTTCTTTTTTTAATTTAATCGTCACTTTTATTTTTTTAATTAATACTATTCAACCTACTTCTCCCTTATCCCGAACCAGCCTTCTTTTCTTCTATCCATAATTTTCGTATTCTCTTGTTTCATAATTGTTATTAACTATATTTAACGTAATTTTAAAAAAATAAATGAAGTGTAATATTTGTGTTTAATTTTATTTCAATATTTACTTTTTTGTATATATTTATGATATGAAAATGATGAAAAAAATATTTTTCGTAAAATATGACAGTTATAAATAAACTTACTTTACAGTAAAAAATGTATTCTTATATGATATTAATTTAAAATTGTACGTAATTTTCTTGAAGCTTGCTAACAAATTAATAATATAAAAATGTATATTACAAAAACGAACAACGCACATTACATTTATATATAGAAATTGCAATATAAAGAACCGTCCTTTAGTTTATGCAGGACTTTTTTAAATTTAAGAAATATATGTTACACACTTTGAAGATAGAGTCGGCAGTAGATTAGGTTTGTCGAACAGGATAATCAATTACGTCAGTGTCTATACAAGAAACCTAATCTCCGAAAGGATAATAGCTCCACATATGGAATATTGATAAAGAGTAATTGCATACGTTAATATAGGAAAATGGATAAATATTATACTGAATGAATAATTTTCTATAATATATTCGATATATTGTTTTAGTTTATGTTTTAATTAATAACATTATTTTTGCATAATTTATTAAATTTAACATTTCTATAATAATTTCTATAATATATGTATATGAATACACATCAGTTATATATCATTCGACATCATTACGATTAGACAATTTTAATTGAATAAATTATTGCACCAAATTTCCAATTTTAAAAAATTTATATTTGACCCTACCAAAATTATATCTAATGAAATCAGCACTATGATTATTGTTAATAGAAAATGAACATTTCAAATTTATATATTGAGACTTTCGAAAACTTATAACAAGTTGATAAAACGCGTAACTGAATTAAATACCACAAATGGTTTATTACTTCTTGAAACAGTATAACGTTTTGTTTGCCAAACGATATAGCGTATTTTCGAACCACCATAAAATTCTCCCATCTATTGCAACAGTGGCAATAAATTGAAGTATCCAAAAGTATTTAACATATATATATTCAAATGCTTATTACAAACTCTGTACATTTTCCGGATTCATATCAGATTTTTTCGGATTCAAACACATAACTTTCTTCTTTCCGGGAACATACTTTATTAAATGAGCTGTTGGAAAGTTGGAATCTTTTAGTGCTTAAAATTCATTATATTCATGAATAAGAACAATACATATTCGAATTTGGACAAAAAAGTTTAAATTTTGCGGCCAAATGATACGGACGTTAACATAATACCGCCTTGTCCCTAAAATCGTTTGTTCGAATCGTTTGTTTCGCCTTGATCTTCCGAAATGACGAAAAAGGGAAAAACGATCAAGCGTTTCGTCCTTGCGTCATTACGGCCAAAACAACAGTCATTAACGCCGCGCACACGTACGTGCGTCCAACATATGTATAATATTTATACACACACACACGAATGCATTCCAAACGCCCGCGTCATCAAAATTTACAAAATAATTACTAAACGGTGCGCTCAGTGCTTTTCCTCTCACTTTCTCGCACGCACGCCTTCTTTATCCCTTTTTTTTTCCCGCGCGCAATTCCTTTTCTCCGGCACATCGTTATTATGATAGTTACTCGTTCTATAATTCTCATTTGTAAAACACGTCTCAGAAAAAAGTTAAAATCTGTGTAAAACCGCGCGATAACGAAGTCGTAGACTGAAATAAGTCTAGTCACTTCTCGCGTGGTACGTTCGCGCGTAAAAAACTCGTCCTTTTGCTTCTTTTCTGTTTCTATAGCGTTCTCAGTTTCCGCGGCGGTTATTCGACATCCTATTTTGTCCCGCGCCTTATGCATTTTATTCATGACGTCATCTGACAGATAAAAAAAAAATAAGGACCGACATTAAATTCCTCATAGACCCCCGCGCGGTACGACGCATTCGGGTCAACGTCTGCGTTATACTTTTGCCCAGGTGTTACCGAGCGTTTAACAAAGTGTGCGATTTATTCGCGGCTGCCGAGAGAGGGGAACAGTTGCGCGGCGCCCACGGCGATCGTAAACATTTTGCTTCCTTTTTTCCCGTCCGTATATATATTTTTTCCTTCGAACGCGAGAAATTCTCACGTAGCAGATTTGACGCGGGGCATCTAATGTAATTTGCGAAACACGAAAAGTACGAACGATATGGCGAACTCGAATCAAAGTCTAGTTTATGGACATTTTATGACGTTAAATGTACGGCTTGATAATTCCGTAGTTCCTTTTACGAGCAAAAAGTGTCTCAACGGGAGAAATAAATTATTGTGAGGGAAATTAATGTTTAAATTATATGGACTGAAGCACGAAATATTAGGTTGTACAGATTAATAGTGTGTTATTTATTAATCAAGTTGAGGCACGAAACAAGTTTGATTCAATCTATTACTTTGATATATGAAGTCATTGCGCGTCGGCCATTTGTTGCGGAATTTATTATTTTATTCTAAAAACGTGTAGATGATTCTTTCGGTCGATTGGCTTTCGTTGTTTTTCAGTTCCTTCGCGAGAATCCTGACGGGTGAAGTGTCAACAAAATTGGTTGCTCGCGTGGTACGTTTGACCTTTGCATTTGGGTGGCGCTTTCGTTATAAAATCATATTCCTTTTTGTTTACGAATGTTACCGGTACGTTATTCGGGTCTGATTTAACTGCAAACTGGAGTGGTATATTTATGAATTGATTCATTTTGTCAGTTTGCATTGATGATAATAATTTAAAGAGGTTCGTTTATAATTCAATGATGAAGTGTATAGGAATGTTTGTATAGGAAAATAGTTGTATTCGTAATTATATAGTATTTATATATAATCATAATTAACGTAATTTAAATTTAGCAGTTTACTGGCCATAAAGTTATTTTCTATTAATACCAGTTGATTCGATACAAGTTTTACAGTGCACGTTTAAAACAATGTTCTTTTGTAGTAAAAGTCAAATTAACGATTTAACGATTGTTTGTAAATTCGGGCGTAAATTTTTCAAGTGCTTTTTTTTGTAATTTCAAAAGCCCGATTTGTTTTTGAAGAGCGTATATAGCAGGGCTGAAAAGGAATTGAAATTTAAAATTTTAATAAAGTTTTTATAACGATACATAAATGTAGTAAAAAATCCGAATTTCGAGCAATTGAGCTAATTCGCAGGAAGTGTACTCTCGATTCGAAAAGTATAATGAACGATTCCGCGTCTTTTCGTTCGGTTATTTTGAGCCGCGTAATTTTGTATAAACTAAAAAATCGACGCACTAAGAGCTCTGTCAACATATTATTTTCCGTGTGTTTACTTTATTAACATTCGTGTATAC
>JABFQC010004730.1:0-12368 GCA_022817085.1 Psilanteris sp. ZL-2020
AAACTTTAAAGAAATATTTTGGCAAAATATTATAAAGTGAGGTTATATTTTCAATAGTAATGACAGACACGATAATTATTTTGTATCTTTATTACACAATACTTATAATTTTGTCAATATAAATTTATTATATTACATTTTTTTGCTCTTGTTAAATTAACGATCAGATTGTACAATCCAGATTGTTAATTTAACAATCTAGTTCTCTGAGTGTACACTCTTAAAAATAATCCATTTGACGTAAAACTTTAATATTTTGGAACAAATTAAAAAAGGACAGAAAACATATAAACAAAGTCAGGGTGAGTAAATCTATTTTCTTTGTTTATACGATGAGTTTGTATTTTGTGTCCTTTTTTATCTGTTTTCAAAATTCTAAAATCTTGAAACAAAAGGATCGTTTTAAGAGTGTAGGATAAAGTATGTTTAGAAACTTTTAAAAATATGTAAAATATTACCAAACGATTGATTAAAACAATGATATCGTCTAATGTTTATTTACATTTTTGCTCACTTTTACTTCTTTGATTATCTAGTTTGGTAAAATTTGTAAGATTATTTTTTTCAGTGTACAAATTAATTGGTATTATATTGTGGTGTGGTATAGCGAATTTAAGTTAGAAGGTACGGTGTGTGAAATTTTAAAGTGGAGAATTATTTTCTCTAGTGTCTACTTGAATTATACTTTTTTAATTATTAGTTAAATGATAATAGTTTGAAATCAAGTATGTTGCATTTAAATAAAAATTTAAATAAGTTTCAGCAAATCCAAGATTGTCAATAAATCTGGTTCAACTTTAGTTTATTTATTTGTTATTACAATTATGTAAAGTTTGAATGATTTATACAATTGTACTATCCATGTAAATTATATTTTTGTTTCTTTTTCAAGCATATTTTTAAGACATATTGTATCGTGTATATAATCTTTATAACCATGCATATTAGGTTTTGTGATATTCTATACAAAATGTATAGTCATAAAAAATTTGACTTCACTCAAATAATGCTCATTAAATTCAATCTGCACATTGAGACATATTAAAAAACATATGATTAATTCGTTATGAAAATACACTTCAGAAAAGTCAGTTCACGATTAACGTAAATGCGCAAATGAATTAGACGCTTCCTTCAATGTACCCGTAAACCGAACCAAATACATAAAGAAATTTTCTGACTTCCTTGCAAGTGAATATAGTTTGTCTCTACACGCAGAAAAATGTTCATTTAAAAATTACTGGAAGTTCAGTAAATATTAAAAAAACAAAAATTCAACCAGAAAATACTGAACTTTTATTGTAAACATTGATCAAATTTTGGTATTTATTTACAAACATTCAGCAATGTTTACTAAAAAGTTGGAAATTTCTGACTGAAATTTTGTTTTGTCGGGAGTTACTGTGTTTTTAATAATATTTACTTAATTTTCAGTAATTTTTAATGCAACATTTTTCTGCGTGTAATAATAATTTTTATGAGTGTATATTATACTTGAATTAGTTAAGTAACGATACTATGCAGTTTTGCCATTTGCAAGGTTCATCGAATAAACAAAACGAAAAATCACACTGCATGATATAAATCATATTCAATCAATACGTTTTTAATCTTTTACCAAATTTTATAGAACATAAATTTGTTCGTTGCAAAATCTGTGTATAACAATAATCCTTTATTCGCGCACGGAAACATTAACATTCATATATGTAACCGCGATTCTGTGTGCTGCAAAAAATTGTGGTTTATAATTTCTATTTGTCTGCGGAAATGTTGTTTTACTCGCAGGTCTGATGAGTGGCGAACGTGCGAGGACTCGACATGTTAAATAATACACATCGCAGAAAGGCAAGCGTCGAAGAAAAGTTTGCACACGGTAATTAATTCTCCGGCGATATCGCGAAATAATTCGTTTCAAGCTTTTCATGCGACTGAGTCCACATCTTCGCGCGCGCGATCAGTATGCGTGCACTTGACAAGCGGCAGTGAGAAAAAGACAAAAATCGTGGCGCGCACACGTACACGCGAAGCCGGGATAAAGCGAGACGCGCGGAATAAAGAGGGAGAAAGGAGGTGAAAAAAGCTGCAGCGGAATGACAAAAGATTCTCATTATTACGTATCGATACGCGCGGAAAATAGTGGCGCGATCGTTGATACGACGAGCAGAGCGACAAGAAAAAGGAAGGGACAAAGTGCCGAGAGTGACGTCACGGACGGGGAAGGATAGACAGAGAAGGAACGAAAGAAGGTGGCGGAGGGGGTGAGGACGCGAGGAGAAAAAAGGGCTCGCAACTTGAGCACTCGAGCAAAGATGTAATAAGACCGTGAAATATGTTGGCGGTAAAGCCCTCATCGTACGCGCTCGATTCGCTGATCGAGAGAAAAAATTTGTTCGAAACAAAGGGCTACGCGGAAGTCAACGATGTTGATTAATTTACACGAAATTGCATGTTTTCGAGGCTGAACGATCGTTGCCGCGAATCCGGGCTATTTGGGTTAAACGAGCGAGATTTTATCTCGATGAAAAGCACACTAAAAGCCTTTATATCAAATTGCAGCACTATTTCCAAATATTTAATAGACAGAGAATTACAACGCGCGTGCGATTTCACGTGCGCGCCACGCACTTATTTGCATTGGTTAATTATATAGCTTATTTATTACGAGCAACGTTCATTTCAACACACTTTAATCGCTCTTTTCTAATCCACGACTTAATATGCAAATGTTGATTTAACTTTGATCCGTGTATTATCTGATAATGGAATAAATAAGGTATGAAATAGATAGGGGCAAGGTTTTCAAAAATGCGTTTGTGGATAGTTAAAGATATAACTTTGAACGATTTCGGTTTTATTTATTTTTTGTTTTTATAGTATACATCTTTGTTTACTACTATATAGTCCGTACTATATTACGTATGTACTGTTTTATGCAAATTGTGAGATACTGATAAATACTGTATGTAATTGGGAGAATGAAATAATAGATGTAACTTTTAACCCGGCAGTGGGCGCGCGAAAAAAAATTACGTCGGTAGGCGCGCATGTGTCTTTTCGACCAACAGTATGTTAATTGTATGTTTGAAAAAGTATAAAATACTTATTTTTCATATTTAGAATATATTTATAATGCAATAAATAATTATCAACACATTTTTTATACAAATAAAATATATTTATTTAATTAATATATTTCTATTAACAGCTTAATGGTTTTATATTTCTTTAATCAGTTTTACATTATTATTACTTTTTCAACGAGATCACAATTAAATAAATAATATTGTTTTGATATTACTACTAAATAACTTATTAATAATAATAATTTTTTAACTTAATAATAATTAATCAACCATTCACTCTTATCGGAAAAGCCATACAAACTGGCGTAACAATTTTCACACACGTAAACAGTATGTTCAACGCAAATGCATGATTTAAATTTTTCACATTTTTTTTAGTTTTTCTGTTTTTTTTAATGGGCAGTAATGAAATGTTGATTATTATTAATTATTATTATTATTATTGTTGATTCATGAGCAGTTGATGAAGTGAACTAAGCAGAACGAAGACATTCGGCGAGTTCAAAGTTCAAACATGTTAGTGGGCGCGCGACGGTCGAATCGACCAACGGCTATTTGGAACGCGATTTTTAACAGAAAATAAGCCTCGATTTATATGTTTAATTACGATATTATGTTTACAAAGGTCTAAAAGGAATTTACGTTAGTTTAAAACATACACCTTTCATAAGACAAATAGGTCAAAAATGCGAAAAACTAAAAAGGGCGGGGAAAAGACCAGGTGCGCGACCACTCCCGGGTTAATAAAATACATTTTCCAATAAATGTATAATGTTCCAAATTAAAGTTAATAGTTATATATTTTAATATCAAATAATAATAATACACAGTAATTCCGTTGATTTAAATAAGAAAACCTCCTTAAGGGGGTTCTTCAATTCTAATGTAACGGAATAGTGTTTTCTTTTATTGCAGTATTAAAATTTGCTTTCTTATACAATACAAGAATTTGCGCACATTTTTTACTGATGGGAAAATAATTTTGTGTAATAAATATACATTTTCAAATAAAATTCTTGACGTATTTAGTAAACTCGTTTTGTTATCACATCGAAAACGAGGTTTCTATTTACGTTTTTAATATTATGTTAAATTGATTTCTGATACCTTAAATAACTTCTATAAAAATGAGAAAATGTGCGTATACACGAACAATAAACGTATTGAATAAATTAATAAAAATATAACGAAATCTGCAATATCTGTTAAAATCGATCGAAAAACCACCTTAAGTACTGGAATTACTGCGTCAGTTAAAGATGGAAATATATATTAAAGTAAGTGTGATAAAGATGTGTAATTACTTGCAGTACTTAAAGTAAATTCTGGAACGCACCCAAAGTAATATCAATCTTATGAGGGCACGAATCGATGACGGAGGGTGTACTGACAGTAATCGTGCATCTTTCTTCTTCTCAAATGAGTATATATGTTTGTACTTAGTTAACAAATCACTAGCAATATTTTACTACAATTTTTACTACAAACGGAATTAGGGTATTTAGTAATTTATATAAATTGTATTTTTGAATTAGAGTACACCCATCGCCATCGATTCGTGCCCCCCTAGATTGTTAGTTCCATAAAAATAACACATGAATAGATAAGGTAAGAGCAATCTAGGGGGGCACGAATCAATGGCGGTGGGTGTACATATAAAATAAATTTCAGCCGATTCTATTTACATGGAAGAATCATTATAATATTAAGAATATTTTATATACAATAATTTTAAGTCTTTCATCTACTTACTTACTTCTCATCTTTCAATACTTTAACTTTCATCTAATACATCATAATTAATATAAGAGTAGTTCTTTTAAAAATCAAGGCTCGCGCAAGGGGGCCTATTATTCTTCTAGAGTGATAAAATCGGATGAAATTGTTATTATGGTAAATATTTTACTATAAATGTTTTAATTAGAAATATTCTAATTTGGCGTTAAACGGTTTCTATTTCACTTTAATATATATTATTAAATTCATTTTCTTTACATTAAATATGTTCTCTCAAAATAAGAAAATGTCCTAAATATTAAAAAAGAAACAGAAAAAAAAAATATTAGTTTTATCGACTAGAGACTTTAATTTAATTTATTCAATTCAAATTGTTAAATTGATGTGGTGTAGAAAAACGAGTTCAATTTAAAATGCCAACAATTGAATAACAAAAATTAAATTAATATTGAAAAATATTTTCTAATTAGAGAATGTACTAATTTACTGTCAAGCAATATTTATGTTATTTAATAATTTTGTACAAAAATGCACGAAAATCTAGCAAAAAAAAAAAAAATATGAGACAAATAATAAGTTTAATGACATAAAAATTATACTCGCTTTTTTCCTAATATAAAAGAATTAATTAAAATATCATACTAGTATCACGTTTAATATTTTATGAATATGAATGAAAACTCTAACTCCGAGACAGCAGGTCTGTTCACATAGATTTTGTGTATATCCTACATAAAAAAATTATTTAAAATGTGAAAAATTGCAAGAAATTACAGAGAAATATTTAAAAACAATGGTGAAAAAGTTTGACTAAAGATGTTATTAATCATTTAAATGATTAATCACTTTCTGTAATTATTTTTATTAACAAAATTTTAAGTTTTATTTCATTCATTAAATGTTCACTTTCAAAAATGATTTTGTTATATAATTATATTACTTAATTACAAACATGAGTTGCATATATGATATGCATACATCCTGAACTTGGATGATGAAGGTTATGCGTTCAATTCCTATTGAAGGACAAAATATTACTTAATCACTCACAAAATCATATACACGAAAAGAATTTTATAAAGATTTATTCGAAGTCTTTGATATAATATATAAATTTTATACAGAAAAGTGGAAAAAGAGAGGCGCGCACTTTACACATGTAAAATACAATATCATAAATGTTTATAAACTTTCAATATATGCAAACAAAAAAAGTTACTTATCATTAAAAGCTCTACAAAACACTAGCTGTCCATGAGAATTATTTTTTAGTCGATTATATCATTGATACACCGTTTTTGAAACATCAATATCATAGCATAAAAGGTTTGCGATATTATTAAATGTTGAGCACCATTGAATACAAAAAGATTTTACTTTTTCACGTGAGGAACAACTTTAAATAAATTTTTAGTTAAAAAATGATAGATGGATGTATGTTCCCCAAGTGAAAAATAAGGCATAACACTTGTTATTTATTTAAAATTAACAAATATATACACGTGGAATAATTACATAACGTCATTCATAAAACGAATACTTTGACAAAATTTTTTTTTCATATTTCGTAGTGCTAATTTTATCAAACATTAAATGACTCGATTGAAGAATCTTGTTTACATTTCCACAGTATAAATTAAAACAACCCCAACAGAACAGAAAAGGCTTAAGGTAGAAATTAGGTAAAAATATGTAGATTCTACATTTATAAAACGTTGAAATGTCCACCAAATTGGAGCAAGCTACATAGAAATTAGCTAGATAATACATATTTTACATAACTTAGTATTATCTAGCTAATTTCTATGTAACTTGCTTCATTTTGGTGGACATTTCAACGTGTTATAAATGTAGAATCTACATATTTCTACCTTATTTCTACCTTAAGTCTTTTCTGTTCTGTTGGGGAAACTTCACTATGAAAGTTTAAAACAAGATTGTTCATTCGAGTTTTTGACAATGCTTAAGTAAACAACGATACAATTATAATGTTTTAATCATACAAATAAATATTAAATTTGTATAGATAAAAATATATTACATACATTTATAATTAAAAAAGTAATAAGTTTTATGATAAAATAAGTAGCATAATACAATCTTTGTTAGAATTTTATCGATTCTTACTTCTTTGAACATTTCAATTCATGAATATAATTTTATTAATTTTTAATTTTACTTAACACTGAAACAATATTAAGTGTTTATTTAATCAAAATAAACGTGATATATATTTTATATGATATGTAGCTTATTATAATTCTTTTGGTATTATTTGATTTTTCATGTTGTTAACCTTCATTTGTATAGTATTTTCTATACTAACATTAATTAACATGGTAGCAGTCTAGAAGAAAAAAAAGAAAAGATTTTTGTCGGATCACGTATGTACATAACCAGATTATAAATTATATATGAGTAAAAATTGTAAAAAAATGAAAAAGTTATATATTTAATAGATTTATCAATTAGATATTAATTGTTTACTCCACATAGTGATTAGAGATAGAATTGATTACAGAAAATGAAAATATAAATATTTTAAGTAATATGCAATTGGAATTAAAGTGAATATAGTAAAGGCACACAATTCACACAAAATAGTAATTCTGATTTGTTTACAAGATACAGGACATATATTCCTGGTTTTCAGTTTCCAATAATCACAAATTATTATTTTTGTGTACTAAGTTAATAAAAAATCAGATATTAATTATTATATAATTTTATTTTTAAGCCCTGTAAACTACAAACAAACGAATTCATAATTTGTGTAATGGGCATTTCTTTCTTAATATTGTGTGTAAGATACTCTATAAATCTCTACTTTGAAGATTTAAATGATGAATATGGTTAATCAAAGTTTTAAAGTTCACTGACATAATAAGGATATTATAAGAACAACAAAGATTCAGTACAATAATCTAGATAACAAAACTATTATAGAAGCAATTATTAAGATGCTACGATTTATTATAAAAATAATTAACTTAGTTAAAACGATAAGCTTTTATTTGTATTAGTTTCAAAATGCTAAACGAAATAATTTATAATACACGATTCATTAAAATGCTATTTGTAAAGAAAATTGAGGTATACTAATTTTATTTGATTCAAAAATTCAATTAAATTCTTGTTTGTTTTATTTCATTTTAAATTTAGTTTAATTATGATTTTTTTAATACCAGATATTTATGCTAATTGATTTTTAGAATAAATCGTTGTTCTCACAATTAGTTAAGAAGTAAAAACATAAATATAATTCTAGTGTAAATTAAATATATAATATTATATATCAATAACTTATTAAAAAGGACCCTTAAGAATCGATAAAATTCATATATTAACACACGAAGTTCGAATCATTCAAAAGGCACGACTAATCGCAGTAGTACAAAAATATAAAAACTAAAATATATATACTTGAATTTATTTAATCTGTGATCAGAGCTATTATAACATAGCCATGCCTTCGAAAGTCAACTTTACCATGATAATATGTCAAATACTTGTTTAATTAATTATGTATTTTGCATGATCTGCTTACTTTTTTAAATTTTTGTTGTCCATTTTTCTTTTAAATTAACGCAATAGTACAACATAGTCTTAAAAGTAAAATCGAATTTGTACACTCATAGAGGTACACTAACATACATTTTTTTCCATTAAATGGTTTATATCAGTCTGTTTGTCATACGCAGGATGAACTCTCACTCAAAATTTATTTTAAGAATAAATACAAATTTTGGATAATTTATTTTAAGGAAATGAATAAATGACATTCATCCTGCGTACAATCTTTGTTAGTCTTGAAACGTGCTTTGACAGATGATGTCTTGGTACACTTATATTTTGATTTTAACAAATTAGTTTTTGTTTTTCCCGTTTTTCAACTTGACTAGTCAATTTAACTTCCAGTTTAAATACAAATTGAAAAGGTTCGTGCAAAAAATCATATTTCCCCACTTTACAGTGTAAAGAATAATCCACTTGTTTCTTGTTTGTTTTTAATTTTTTTTCTGACTTTTAATCTTTTTATAAAACTTTACATTGTGTCCAGAAAACAAAACTATTTGTTATGAAATAATATAATGTAATATTATTGATAATAATAATAATAATAATAATAATAATAATAATAATAATAAACATAACTTAAGATTCAATTAATTATATAGAATGGTATTCATTATAAATTGTCAAAGTAATTGAAAGTAACATACTATATTAAACTTGTAGGAACTTGAAAGTTTATAGTTATAAAAGTCACACTGTAAAGTGTTCGAAGCAGAGATATATAGATTTATTGAAGTGAGTTTTGTTTTGTTTTTCTTTTAATTAAATAACGCATAACGCATGTTGGTTGTACCAAACGTAATTGCTTCGTTATACTATGATGCAGCATTTAGCTTTCTTCTTACGTTCGCTTCCTTCGGCCTGGTTTTCCTGTGCTTTACGAGCAGCAATATCTTGCATTAAATCATAAAATATCTAAAAATAATAAGAATTAATTCATCAATATATATATCTATATTTATTTATTTATGTTATTATTTCTTTTTTTAGTGAGTTCATCTAAAAAAATAATATTATAGCAAAACAAAAAGGTTGAAATTATGTATGTATAGATGTTAAGTTTCAATTATAAAATTTAATTATACAAATTCAATTATTTATTTCCATAAATAAAAAGTTATTATACAATTTTTATTTTGGATTTCTGTTTGGATTATTTGGAAATCTAATAAATTTTGATATTCATCACATTGGAAATATTTTCGCTGTCAATTTGATTTTGGAATTATATAGAGCGATAACTAGTGTGATATCTGTTAAAAATTGTGTATTGTTCACATCAATGTTTTTTAACAAAATTAGTGAAGTAATATCATATCAAAAATAATATCATTATACTTAAATTTATAAGTAAATGTAATAGACACTGATTAATAAATAATTGTTGGTAAAACTATAAGACGAAACTATGGAAATTTGTCTTAAAGTAATTGTAGTTTATTATATAAATAATTAATTTATAATTCTTTAAAGTAATCACAAAACCATTTGGATATAATTTAATATTTTTATATTTTGTTAATTGTATTTTTTGTTCAAATTGACTTTACACATTTTGAAAAATAAAATATTAATTAAAACAATAAAATACATTAATTATTAGAACAACGTAATAATGAATTTATTACAAAAATTAGTTTTATTTAACATGAATTACTTATAAATATTTTCAATAATTACTGCTTTCTTATTTAAAAAAAATAGTAATATCTTATATAACAATGAATGCAATAATCAGTTTCATATCATGTTGATAATTTCACAAAACATATTCTTTTAAACTAATAATAGAATTTTGTATATAAAATTTTAAATATAGTTTTTAAATAGTGGTATTAATTTTGTATTTTATTTGAAATGTTATAATGAACAAATAATATATGATAAATATTCTACGTTTTTATAGTTACTTAAAAATGCAAAAATAGATTATATTAATACTAAAGCAACATAAAGTTCAAATACAATGCACTTTAAGCATAACAAAACGCAGAAACTGAAGAAGCAAAAAGAAGAGCAAACCTAGAGAATAATGCACTTCTTTTTCTTTCTTTTGGCACGATCCTTGCCGCGACCATTACTCGCTGACTGGTCTTCAATCTTGCGCGATCGAATCTCCCGCATCAAGTCGTAAAATACCTGCAAATGTGCGAACAATGCTTTCTCAAGGCAGTCAAAGCTTTGCCATTCTGTGCTCAAACGACAAGAAGCAATTAAATAACAGACTCTATAAATATTTATATCAAATAATTTTAGTGGAAGTAAAACAAATCCATTGTTTCAACTGATGATAAATAATATTTAATATAAAGCAAAGTACAGTTTCATAACAATTATAAATTGTTAAACATGCTTTGGAATCAAAATATAAAAATATCCTCAAAATTACCTTATCAACGTTTTCTCTTGTTTTTGCACTCGTTTCAACATATGGAACTCCCCACTGTTGTGCTCTGGCTTGAGCTTCGGCTAAGGAGACCTTTCTTTTATCTTGAAGATCACTTTTATTACCCACAAGTAAAAACGGAATGTTTTCATCATTTTTAACTCTTAAAATTTGTTCTCTGCAAACAATATTAAACAATTATATTACATTTTACAATAAATTTAATAAAGCATGGATGGATAAATCAATAATAAATATTGTATAGCATATATAATATAATAATAATATAAACTATTATTCATTGCTAATTATACATTCTACACACAATATTTGCTTGCATTGAAAGTCAGCGCTGTTATGGAGCTATAATATCCTATTTCACAGTATTTAATGAATGTTATTTGTTTACTTTTACTGCAAAATTCTATATGCATTAAATTTTAATTTTATTTTACAGTATCAGATTATCATACTTAACAATGAATTTATTTGGTATTAATATAAAATAATTAACTTAATTTGGAGTATAAGAATAAAAGTATATATAACAGACAATATTTTAAACATCAATAAAATAATTATTTATTTAAGCGTATTTGGTTAGTTTGTGTTTTGAAGATTGGCGATTAAAATAATTTATATATCAGTAACTATTTTAGTATTAATATCATAATCAATTTTTATAATTTGATCAAACTATTGCAAAGTATTATTGGATGTTTGTTTTTAATCATAATTTTACTATTATACTAAGCAGAATACCTAAATTCTTGTGTCGCTTGAAAACTATCATCTTCTGTAATAGAAAAGACACATAGAAAACCTTCTCCACTACGGAAATAATTATCTCTAATGGCTGCATAATCTTCTTGTCCCGCAGTATCCAAAATATCTATTTGTACATCTTCTCCATCCAGAACAACTTTTTTTCTATAGGAGTCTGCTTTTGTTGGTTCATAGTTTTCTATAAACTAGAAGTTTATAAATAATATTGTGAATTTAATAATTCAAATATATTGTTAATTAAAAATTTATTTCTACAAGTTTTATTCAACTTATTATTATAAAATAAGCTAAATATGTAAATAACACCGAAAATATGACATTAATACATATTTTATAATTAAAAGGTCTTTTATGACTTAAATAAAGTGTTGTATTTTATGACCTTCATATCATAAGAATTATAAGAAATTTATATTTTCTAAAAGAAATAAAATAATTTATAAGAAAATTAAATTTTCTAAAATGTATCAATTTTTGTTGCAATTCTGGTATAAAATATTCATAAATTTTGACCTATAAACACACCTCATCATACATAAATTGTAAAGTTAATGCTGATTTTCCAACACCTCCACTTCCCACCATAATAACTTTGTGCAAAGCTTGTGTTGTATTTGGTTTTTTTGACATGATTAGGCTCTTATAATTAACCCTTCACAAAATGTTACTTCCTTTTATTAAGTTTCTTTTCTGTAAAAAATCAAAAAATACATTAAACCAACATTAACAATCATAAAATCTTAAAATATTTGTGTTAACTAAAAATGGTTGCAGTGGCAAAATAAAATAGCTAACAC
>JABFQC010004731.1:0-12367 GCA_022817085.1 Psilanteris sp. ZL-2020
TTCATATAGAAACATAACCTTAAAAATCTGATCAAAATTATTAAAATAATGTATAAAAATGACGTTGTGTACATATAAAATGACACATTATTCTATAAAAGTAATACGGATATTTATTATAATAGTTCTCATATAAAGTTAACAGTTATGTTTGTCTATGTTTCGATCTACCTTATACAGCGCTATCTGGTGAGTGAGATTTAATTGTTCCGAAGATTTTGGCCAGTTACACTCCCCTGATTTAGATTGCAATCTAAAATATTGTCGCGCGGTTAAATGACAACGTTGGAGTTAAAATATAATTTATAATAATAATAAACATATACATATTTAAGTACTCTTTACTTTTAAATAAGTATAAAAATTCAATTAATTGAACTTTAATGATATTTGTATACAAACAAATATCATTTCCCAGTCGTAAAAAACAACGTAGGAATCGACATAGGAAACGACGTAAGGATTTGGCGTAGGAAACGACGTAAGAAACGACGTAGAAGAATTTATATACTTTTATATACAAAATTAATAATTTAAATATTTATATTAACCCGCACAGAACAGTTACGTTCAGAGAACGTCACTGTAACGTTACAAAATTTAAGAAAACACGTTCCCGTAACGTCACAGTAACCTTAGTTACGTTCCCAACACGTTACTGGTACTTCCGAATGTCCGCTTGAAACTCATTGGTGGAAGGTAACAGGTACGTTTTTTATTTATATAAACATTTTTTTGTTATTATTTGTAACTTCCTGGAACGTTACGTAACATTCCTGTAACGTAACATAATTTTTCAATCATAGCTGAATTGTAACGTTCCTGCAACCTTTTGTGACGTTCCACGAACGTAACATGTAACGTACCTGTTACCTTCCACCAACGAGGTTCAAGCGGACATTCATACGTACCAGTAACGTGTCGGGAACGTAACTAAGATTACTGTGACGTTACGGGAACGTGTTTTCTTAAATTTTGTAACGTTACAGTGACGTTCCCTTAACGTAACTGTTCTGTGCGGGATATGTACATATTTTTTTCTTTTGTATATATTGTATATGTATAGATATTCCCTTCGCCATCTTTGAGAATAAACTTCATTCAAT
The DNA here is from genome assembly GCA_022817085.1 of Psilanteris sp. ZL-2020. Classification (NCBI taxonomy): domain Eukaryota; kingdom Metazoa; phylum Arthropoda; class Insecta; order Hymenoptera; family Scelionidae; genus Psilanteris; species Psilanteris sp. ZL-2020. The sequence continues at coordinate 1,107 of JABFQC010004731.1, forward strand.
TGTTTGTTTGAGCAAACAGGAAAAAGCTCCCTCGGATGGCTTTTAAAAAATCTAATAAAACTAACGTACGAGATCGGAGAGCCTCAGCATCATAATTTTCATCATCCTCAAAAGCTCGTTTAATTATCACGATTCTTTTGAGGAGAATCCTCAAATCCATCTGGATACGGATAACATCCGTAAAATATTTAAAATTGCGTAAATGGGAAATAAGATGACCGTTTGTCTTCAAAGGTCTCATTACATATACTTATATGTATATATATATATATACATTGTACCAAAGTATATGTGCAAGGCTCAAAAATATCTGTGGGTATTATCAATAACGGGACTTAAAATATCATCGAACTATTATACTAGTGCTATGTGATACTTCAAGGATATCTCACTTATAGAAACCTAACTTCTCATATTTCATGTTATCCTAGCTAAGTATTATGACAATGTCTTACAAGGATCCTATACGTAAAATAAGTAAGTACTAAATATATGTTCGAATTTTATTGAGCAAACAGTCAATGCGATATTCATGCGCGAATGTCGTTGCGTTGACTGCGAGATAATATAGTAAAAGTTTGCGCGGAAATGTCCTAGTGCATCTTCGTTTGATTGAGCTGTACACGGAGAAAAATATAATTGAAATTTTACTATAAAATAAACGAAACTGATTCTGTAAGATACGAACTTCAAATTTGTCTCGTAAATTATGATAAAATAGTAGCATAAACATAGTATTTTCTTTCTTGTTTATATCACATTTACCATAATTTTTGAGACAAACTGGAAGTTTGTTTCCTCTAGGGTAAGTTTCGTTTATTTTATAGTATACTGAAAGAAAAAATATACTAATCGTCGGAAGGTTTGTTCCTTAATGTACATTTTTAATATATTATAGTAATTGATATTCTATAAATAATAATGTCAATTATATATATAAGAATATATGTTTTGAATGTCATTATATCCTGCAGTCTATATATAAATTAGTAAATTTTACTCTAATATTTTTTTCAGTGTAAAATTTCAATTATATTTTTCTCCGTATAATGTACTGCGAATATAATGATTATACTGTATTATAATTATTTCAAAATTAATGCATTTGTCCTTACATTACCAACAACTAGAATCCGATTTAAAATTATGAACTGTATATATGTCTTAGCCAATTGTATGCATAAAATTAATACAATTGTTTCTAAATTTAAAAAGTTTACTTAATTTTATAGACTCTAATTTATATCATATAAAGTTTATTGTTATTGTTAACATTTAATGTTTAATGTTAAGTTTTTAAAAAGTAACCTAAACACTAGACTGAGATAAAACATAATAAATGTTACTATTTATATAAAATTTTGAGGACAAGTGTGCAAATATACTGATTTTTATCATATAATATCGTCTAAAATAGTAATATGTGGATTAAGTTTACTTTTTTCTATTATATAAATTACTATATTTGCACACTTGTCCTCAAAATATTAAATAAATAGTAACTTCTATTATATTTTTTTTCTCAGTGTACATTTCCAATTAAAATTACTTTTTCTACAATTATATATCATATCATAACTAAATTCCGATTTCGTAATTGACTTTTCTAATTTAAAATAATAGTTAATTGTAAAAATGGACACAAAATGGATTCAAAAAGATGAAATTTAAATTATATTTGGTACAAATAAGTCGGACTAAATCGGATCCTGGCTACTGAGTTGTGATGTAGAATAGTCAAAATTGTGTAATATTATTTGCGTGTGTGACACATGACAATTTTAAACACATTTTGTTTGACTTTTTAACATCTTGTATGCAATATTTTATTACAAATTATGTTACAAATTATCATTTATCAGTTATCGTAATGTTCAATTAAAATTATATATACTCTAATTTTTACTATTTTTGGAGATTATTTTTATACAAAAATATATTTTATAAAATAAAATTGTTAACATTTATATTTGGTATTTAAAAATAATCTTTTAAAATGAGAAACTCGTTTGAATGATTATATAACATTAATTTTCAAAATTAATAAAAATATATCAGAATCGTCAATATTTGTCCCAGTATAAAAAATCTTTAGAAAATTATAACAATAAAAATATTTGAATGAATTTGAAAAATCTCTCTTTCCTAATTGAAAAATGATATTCCTTTAGAAATTGTTATAAAAATGGTAGTAATCAAAATATAACAAATATATGTATTATTATAACAAATAATAAATAATTACTTAACAATCAATTTCAAGTACAAATCTTCAAAATTATTTGTAGGCATATTTTTTAAATTTTCATATATTGATTTAGTTTTGGAGCAAAATTTTTTATTGTGAGTTATTGTTAAGAATTGATAATACTACTGCACTATATCTTACATAAATAGAATGAAAGGAATTAAATACACTCGTTTTAATACTTTGACTCGTAGAATATGATTTGGGGACGAAAAACATCACGTATAGCTTCACTCTTTCCACATAAGATCGAAAAATAATATAATGAAAATTACCTTTAACGGTTATATTGATAAAAGTGTAGGTAAATACACCTACAAATTCATACTCTTCGTATTCTTTAACTCTGAGTGGTCCAATTTTATTATATACTTCCTTGATTTGATTACCTTATACTATATATATTAAATATGAAAAAACTTGGAACAGTAAACAAAAATATTATATATTATATATATACTTAATATTCCTGCTCCTTTCTTAGATCACAACTATGCTTTGATCTCTGATTTGATATATACCATCGTTGAAGTCATTGAAAAGAGGTAATGATATCAAATTCATTTACAACTTATGTATGTTATAATTTTAAATGTAAAATTGTAATTGATTAAACGCTATATATTGTTATATTGATTTTGCATGATTATATAATGACATTGTATGTATTGACATTAACACAATGATTGTAAAATTGAAACTCAAATTAATTTAAATTAATTTTAAATTACTTCAAATTATTTTATATAATTTATACAATAAATTAGACATACTGTCAGTATTTATTAAATAAATAAATAATAGCAGATTCTTTGTCCAGAAACAACAATCTTGATACATATTTAAAATTATATTTTACATGCCGAAACATCTAGGCGCATAAGCGATACTACAGTAATCTTTTCGAACAATCCTTTCATATAATTACGCTTGAACTTCATTTGTTAAGTCTATTTAATCATCAAATATAATTAATTAATATTGTAGCACTGATATTTTTATATAACAACTAATCACTCAAAATAATAATTTTATTTCGCTTAAAGTATAATAAATTATTATATTTACAATGCCAACAATAATCAAATGAAATTAAAATTATACTACAATAGTAAAATAATTATAAACTGAATTAAAGTTTATATCGTTATTTTATTTCTAATTCTACAAATATTTTACCATAATATATTATTGCGGAAAAAATAATAAGTATGCTTTTATTTTATTTATTTTTATTAAAATTTCAATTTATATATACATTTATTACATGTATAGAATTATATTCTTTATTAAATAATACTATAAATAAAAGAAATTGGAAAATGCTAAAATGTGAACCATATTATTTGACAATACGAATATTTATTAAATAACATAATTATTAAAATAAGTTTTGAAACTTTATTTAATCGATTATGTTTTAAGTTATGTACTAATAACATTAAAAATTGATTACTAATTCGATTTAATTTCATTGCAATAGACGTTGTTTATTCTCCAGGAATTAAAGAACAAATTTTTGATTGTCAAAAATAATCAAAATATTGTTTAATAAAACATTAATTTAATAACCAAATGTTCATGAATACTTCAACACAAATTAAACGTTAAACCTAATAACTATATTAATTTTAATTAATAAGACTAAATTTTTGAAACATATTATTATTCAGAAAATACAAAATTGAACTCCAAAAAATAGTCGACAACTTTATAAAAGTTGTCTTTAACAGTTGATTATTTACTGCATATAAAGAATTAACGAAATAAGAATTGTTATATTTAACCAAAAATATTTACAAATATAGAAAATATAAAGATAGTACATCACTTAAAAATGTTTCTTATTTATAATAAATAAATATTTCAAATTATTTTCTTAATAAAAAATCAAATAATTAATGTATATTTTATAAGACTATTTTATATAATATGTATTTACAATGATTTTAATCCTTCATGAATATACTCCAGAAAAGTTAAAAATTCAGTGCTCCATGAAAGTAACTTTAGCATTGAAACTTAGCAGTTTATGAAATTGCATAAGTATAAAATGAATAAAAATAAAAAATATTTAAGTATATACACTAAATGAAATTTCAGGAATACACAGAAGATAAATATAATATATTTATTCCATAATTTTAATCAACAAATATAATTCGATATTTCCAAAATTGTACGAAAAAGATGCTCGAATATTCTTCAGGTACTCTTATTTATTGGATAATTTAAGAGAATATTCAGTAGATTTGTGAGTATACAAATGAAGGATTAATTTTCATTAATTTCTTTATAGATTGAAACAATTGAATTTCTTTGTTTTATTATAATTCAAAACAAAAAGAGTATCATACAGTTTTGACGAAAATTGAACATTTCTTCTTAGAAATATAATTTCCAGAATTATTAATATAAAGTCATAACCTTTAAACAGTCAGAAAGTCACTATAATGGATTAGCATTATAACAAGGTGTTATTTAACAAAGCATTAACTTTTATGAAGATTCATCAAGTAATTTTGTTGAATTTAAATATATTACAATAATCACAATTTATAATTATATTTTGTATCTATAACTGTTTACAATATGAACATTTAGGACAACAAAATCATAATCACAATTAACAACTTTAAAAATTTACAATTTCGTATTAATCGTTGTGCTGGCATGCCACTATAATGTCTTTCAGATCAATATTTATTGTTCAGGTCTAAAGGTTACGATAAACCTAAAACTTAGTATACTTAATATACTCAATGTTAATCTAAGTAATATACTAAATAAGGATTATGAGTATGTAAATATTAAAAAAAGATTTTCATGAAAAATGTTATTATTGTCGAAAGATTATTATAAATGTGTGTAATTTATTTAAAACTAGAACAAAAGCAAAATTAATGATAACGACAAAATATATCTACGCGTTTGCTTGCAAATATAAGATAAATTACAGCAAATAACCTTAATAACACCATTTCATTAATGTGCGCCATAGTGACTAGAATGAAATAACGTATGATAATTTTTTCTCAAGTATACTATATATAAATATCTCTTTTTTTTTCTTCAGTTATTAATTAGCATTAGTAAAGTGCACTTAGACCTCCTAAACATTTATCAATACTTTTTCAAAATAAATTTATTCTTGATAAATTTACAATTTCTTAATATTGGTTAAGTTTAAGTTTAATACTAAATATTAATTTATTTTATTATTGTATATAATTGTGAATTTTTTTTAATTTTATGACTACACAATTATTATGGAATTTACTTCTTAATATAAAGTATATAATTATACGAGATAAAATTTGTCAAATATAATAAAATATATTAATAAATAATTTTACAATACAAAGTAATCATCAACAATGTATTAAAAATAGTCAAATTTTTGTAGGAGTAATTATATAGTTTAATTTATATAATAATTATTATATGTATATGAATTATATGTTATATAATCATTCGTTATATTACATTTCTTTTGATTTTCCATTATTTATAAATGAAATTTATTCGATATTTGTTTTAATTAGCAAATTGTTAATTACCTCTCTTTTTTATTAAACATTCAGGAGGTCACGTTTCATACAGTTTGTTTAGGTATATAATCCAACAATACTCATTTTATTTTGTAATAATGCAAATTATTTTTAAATGAATGATAACATGTTAACATTTTCTATTGATATTCGTTAAGTATTTAATTTTGTAGAAGATTCACTACTTGGCGTTCGTGTATTTAGAAAATTTAAACGCCAGCATTGCTCATCTTGTTCGGGAGTAGGGGGCGTTGTAACGCATTCTAAACTAAGTCGTAAAGCGCGTTGCAACTCAGCGTCCTCATCTTCTTCTTCAAATTGAATTGGAATCTTATGAACAGAAGGACCTCCACATGCACCCTCTTCTGCTTCTTCACTGAAATCTTGAAGGCTTAATTGCATCGCTTTATGCAGCTGCATATCCTCATCATCATCATCATTTTTGAGATGTACTACTTTTTCATATCTATATCTTCGACCACATCTCTTCAAGTTGCATAGTTCTTTATTGACAATTTCACGTTTCGGTTGAACATACTGCTTTGGAATGGCACCTAATGATGAACTTGAAGCTTTTGATAAAACTTCATCAGCAACGGAGGGCGGTAGATTACCGATAACAATAAATATAGAATAACCTATAAGATTTAACATTTTATTTAATAATATGTTAATTCAGCAATTAAAATATATTTAAATGTATAAATACATATTTAATATATTTTAATATATTGAAGAAAAAAATCCTGTGAAATATTATACAATACAATATTTTTGTTATATTATTGAAATTTATAAAAAATATGTTAATAAGAAATAATATTATTAGGAAAAATATACAAATTTAATTATTACTTGACCTAAGAATATTTTGTGTAATTTAAATTTATTTATTAACATAAATTGTTATTAATAACATAAAATCTAGATATATACCTTCTTGTTGCAACTGTGTTAAAAACATAGCTAAATATGTCTCTGAAATAAGTTGTGGTCCTGATAACATAGAATTTAAATTAAACCATTCAGTTCCTATTTTACGAATGGTAAACCAATGGCCTTTATAATTGCATATATATGCCTTTGCTTGTCTGAAAATTGTTTATATATTAATTATAATAATTCATTAATATTATTGAAAATGATTATTTTTAATTTTTAATGAAAATTAAAATAAACTATAGTTTTATCTGAATACTTACGAAGGATCTTTTTGTGTTATTAAAGCAGACATTTCTGTACTATTATAGGGTATCAATTCTAAATTCCACACTTTCAAAGCACTGCTAATAACTTGCACAGAAAAATATCCACTATCATCTACATTTCCTGATGGTTGCTAAAAATATATATATATATACATAGGTATTTATGACTTGTTAACATTATTTTTTTAATACTTGTATATTGTAGTCAATTAGTATGTTTTTATTTACAATGAGGTAACATTTTAATTATATATTCATTATGTATTTAAATAACAAATAATTTTATGACACTCTATAATTATAAAAATTCTATTTCAAAAGAATAACAAAACATTTCAATCTTAACATTAGAATAAATTATAAATTAGACTAATTTTAATTAATTGAAGATAAAAAGGATGAATCTTCAAAATAAAGCAGTGCTTAAATTTAATTCGAAATGTATATAATTAGATAAAAGAAAAAAATTATGCTCTTCCAAAATTTAATTAAATGTAAAATGTAGATATTCACAATTCTAGTACTGTTAAATAGATTATAATCACATAAAAAAACATACATTTTTTATAAATTTAATTTTGTTAACATTTTTAATTTTTATTTTTAAAATATAGATAAAAAACTACATCAATTTATATTTATTATTAGCGAATAGTTACCATTTGTAACTATAATGTATTAATACCAGAAATTATATTTTATTATACTTGTAAGAAATGACGATAATCTTCACTATCAACTCCAGATTCTGCCATCCGTATGCGTTCTTGTTCATCCATTTCATGAGCGAAGTCTGCAAGATCAACAGCATTGTAATATGGCCCTTGTAATAGAGCATTCAAGCAATGTTGAGCACACAGGAAACCTTCTTGCTGTAATTAATAATTTTTAATAAAAATAAAATAATACCAAAACGTAATACATAAAAAAAAACAAAACAAAACAAAAAAAATAAACTTAAACAGTTTATATTAAAATAAAAACATGTGTATTTAAATAATAACAAAATTTTTATTTCATTAATTTTTGTTAAATCTATGTTTTGTAATGAATGATTTTTTTAATTTGAAAAACAATAAATTTAAACTAAATAATTCTTATAAATTATGTAATAAATTAATAATTTTATATTTATTTATTACTAAAATATTTTTATATTAAAATAATGTTTCAAATTAATTAAAACATTAAAGAATGTTATTAATTTAATGCATTATTAAAATTATTAATTATTTTCATGGGTTCTCCAAGCTTGATGTAACAGTTTGTTTGATATAATATAGTTATTATATAACATATTACCTGCAAATTATTTGGATAAGAAAATTTCAATTTTCATAATAATAAAGTGTAAGCATTCTATCTTCCAAAATGAGAAAACTGATTGATTAAATAAAAAGTATAAATTCAGAACATTTAAAAATATATATATCAAAATAACCTAATTCTACAGAAATTGCTTGAAGGACAACCTTAAGTAATTTTATAAATTGTTCATAATTGGTTTATAGTGTCTGTAAATAATTTATTCTTATAATGTACTAAATAAACAAATAATTTAAAAAAACTAATAAATATAATTTATATAAATACATGAATGTACTATACATGAATAATTATACATTGAGTATTTATTTGCAAAGAATAAATTAAAATTTTGTTAATACTATATATAGTATATTCTGAAAATTATAAACAAATAAAATTCATAACCTAAATAATATTGTCATTTTATTTAATATCAGTAATAATATATATTTTCAAGACATCCTTTTTGGTTAATTTATTATACTTTAATAAATTTATTCCAAGTATAGTTTATGTAATAAAATAATATTAAAATTTGTAAAAAAGTCATTTTAATTGTAAGTCATGAATTTCTTTTACATTAAAACATCAAGATACTTGATTTTGTAAAACACTAAAGTTTTTAAGGTTATATTATTCTTATAATTTTATGTAAATAATATTAATAAAGTTGATTAATAATAGCAATAATTAAAGAAACATAAATAATAAGTTTAGGAACATTTCAAGTTAATAAACAAATTTAATTTTAATGTATTTATAAATAATTTTAATATTAAATCTAAACATATTTTTATCTTATATAAGATAATTACTTATTATTAAAAACAAAAAAAATATTAAATATATAGACAATTTACAGTTAAAAATTAATTTTATTGTATTTGAATATTTATATTCAAGTTTCATAAATAAAAAAGAAATTACATCTATCATAAGCTGGTAATTATAAGAAAGTTGTGATATTTGTTATTATTAAAAAATATTACTTATACTGATGTAAATATTAACATTCTTATTTAATTCTTAAATATAATTTCAAATTATAATACATTTTATAATCATTACTATTCTAAGTTATCTAAAATGGCAAATCTTATAAAATTATCCAAACAAATATGAATTTATACTAATAAAACCAAAGATGTATGTAGCTACTATCAATACATACCTATATTTAAAATTCCTTATTTTATTACATCGAATACTATTTATCAAATGCAAATATATTTTATTACGTATATTTATAAATAGTCCTCCAATTATAGTAATATGCATGACTAATTTCGAATGACATTATTATTACAGTTTTAACGATTTATTTCAAAATTAATTTCATATATTGTAGAATAATAATGTAATTGATTTGAATCGAATTAATTGTAATTTTCATCTGCAATTACTTTCTCGTGAAATATGCTGTCCATCGTAGTTTACGTTCCAGATCCGTGTTCCAAAAAAGGCACAAATATCGTCTACGTAAATTGCAAACACGGTCACACTAGAATTCAATATAATGATGTGATATTTCTAATATTTTTTATTTTATATTAACAGCAAAATAAATGTTTATGTTATTGTTTTGATATGAAAAACGATAATTTTTCAACTATAACCGACAGCCATTTAGGATTCAACAAGTCTGACGTTCTATTAACACCAAGTCGGGTTAGTAAACACAATATTATAGATGATTCTAGATTCTAGAGACTAGAGTGAAATGAAATCAGTGTTGCCAAAAGGATTAAGAACTAACACATTCGTGCACTGCACGCGTTCCGTCTAAAGTGACGGGGTATTGGGCTGAGTTCTAAAATTAATTTTCAGCATTTTTTCTTTGTCTTAATTATTCGTTTTCATATTTTTATCTCATTGATTCTGTACTAAAAGTTCATTTTAAAACGCAGCCTTGTTATTACTTAAGGGAGTTCTCCATGTCTATTACAACGATGTTAGTGTTTTTCATTATAATAATGCATAATAAATTACATATAACTTATAAATAATTCATACTATTTTTGAAAATGGGAAATTAATTTTACTTATTATTATTTTTATTATTTTAATAGCATTAAAGTTTCAAATGGAATTGTTGATGTGGTAACACAAGTCATTTTTTGCCACATAACAAAACATTTAACATTTAACAACATTTAAACATGAATATTCAATATTGTTGAGGAATAACATTCTTCTAAAATGAGAAAATATCCTGAATGAATATCACATTTTAATTATTATAATTAACAAAAATATATAAAGATATGCAATATCTGTCAAAATGGTAAAGAAAACCACCTTAAAGGGATTAAAAATTTCAAATTAAATATTCCGAAATTTTTATGAATTATATATTCGTTTTTGAGATGATACAAAAAAACGAATTTACTAATTACGTCAAGAATATCAATTGAAATTTTACATTTATTATAGAAAAATAATTTCCCATCAGCAAATAATGTAGGCAAATTCTTGCATTTTATTAAAAAGGAAAATTTAATATTGCAATAAAAGAAAACACCATTCCGTTACATAAGACTTGAAGAACCCCCCTTAAGGTGGTTCTTCAATCGATTTTGATAGATATTGCAGATTTCGTTATATTTTAGTTCATTTATTCAATACATTTATTTTTCGTGTATAGCCACATTTTCTCATTTTTGTAGAATTTATTTAATGTTAAGAAAATCAATTTAACATAATATTAAAAACGTAAATAGACAACTCGTTTTCGAGGTGATAACAAAACGAGTTTACTAAATACATCAAGAATTTTATTTGAAAATTTATCTTTAATACACAAAAATATTTTCCCACCATTAAAAAATGTGCGCAAATTTTTGTATTGTATAAAAAAGAAAATTTTAATACTGCAATAAAAGAAAACACTATTCCGTTACATTAAACTTGAAAAACCCTCTTAAGGTGGTTCTTCAAGTCTATGGC
>JABFQC010004732.1:0-12366 GCA_022817085.1 Psilanteris sp. ZL-2020
CGTATGGATATTCTGGGAATATATTCAGAGTTGTATAGGAAGCACGGATACTGTGGGAAATTATTGTGGGAAAGTTATACAGATCAGGTAAGGCTTAAGTGGAAAATATATGAGAAATTTTACTTTGAGCATACGCGCGTTGCTTATTAAACAATAAGTTTTAAAGAAAATCATTAACGATGGTACAAGTGTTATTGCCTTTATGTATGTACAATTTAATGTAAATATTTTTTATGCTAAGTTTCCTTGTTCGTACGGAAAGTTGATTATTTAAAAATATGCCTGTACAAATATTTATTGAATTATTCGCAGTAATTATATGCGTTCGTGTTTTTCGTAATAAACTAGGAGTGGTCCGCGTTCGCTTTTAGATAACACTCGCTAAAAAAGGGATTCTAGAAACTTGCAGTTATGTTACTGTCAATGTCAAAAATGATATTTTATGGGAGAAAATTACAGAAGATTATTGCACAATCTTCTATAAAATGTATGCAACGATCAAGACATCTTTTTATGTAACATAAAATTGGACAGTTTTTTTAAGATTTCTTATAACCGATTAAGTCGATTTAATTAATTATTGAATGCATTTAAATTCATTTCAATATATAATTAAAAGCTAAACTAAAACAAAGATTAAATGAAATGATGTTTTTCGTTCGAACAATAATTATACCCATCAAAAGATAAACTTTTAAATCACTGTTTTTACAATTAAATTAAAATGTGGAGATTGCTATTAAAAACACAATGAGAATTACAAAAGAAGCAGGTTGGGTATCTATGTTTTATCTATGTAAAAATATTATATCAGTTAAATTCAATATTTATCAAAATAATATAATATAAAAAATATAATAGGGAATTTTTTTTAAATATAATTTCTTAAAATGTCCATAACACTGACCACCGTAAGTGACATACAAGTATACCACCATTAACGCGCGTTAAAGTAAAGTAATCGTAAATCGTTTTCTGGCCTTTCTATCCCTCGCCAGTTCATTCATTTATCCATTTCATCGATCCGAAACTCTTCATTCATAGATAGAAACGTTGTTCGTGCTTGAGCACGTTCATTAATAATTTCTAATTACACATGGGAATTAGGAATAAATCTTCTTTATGATTTCTACGAAAACGAATTATTCTTCAATCGTAATTACATTGATTATAGATAATCTTCAAACTTTTTTTTTTCTTTAGTTTTAATTGCTGATTTAATTATTCAGTAAACATAAATTTTACTAAACATCCTTTACGATCAATAATTTAATCGTAAACTAATCTGTACGTAATTTCCAATAAAATATTTATTTCTTATAATGGTATAATAAAATGATCAATTTCATAAAAATGAAAACATTATTTAACATTAAACTTTATTCGCTCTGCATTGCCAATAATTGATAATACATACAACATCGAATAATAATTTCTAAATTTTACATTTGAATAAATATATATAAACAAATTACTTACCTTAATTTGTAAATACACTTTAACATTTTCCATTTAACGTTTGTAATATAATTAAAAACAATTTTAAATACGGTTACACTACTTCTTTTGATCAATTTTTGCTAATCTTTATTTTCAAAAGATTAATATTAATCATACCACGTTCGTTATTATTAAATTTATTCAAATTAAAACGATCCGGTCGAGAGACTTACGTCACTAGTTTTGATTTTGAATATAATTTGTTCATGAAAACAACTGTGGACTTTTTGCCAGTTACAGTATTATTAAAACGGCGCAAGTGGGCTGTAGTTTATTTATTTATTTATTTTCAACTCGTTTATTTGTCGGCTAATAATAAATCGCGAATATTTCCTTTAATACGTAAAAACGGGACAAAAAGTCGGCATTCCATAAATTATCATATTTTCTATTATAAAGTCGAGCAGCCTACAAATCCTAAGATTTATTAATTCCGATTGATTTAAAAACGAATTTATTTTCTGTTCGAACGGCAAAAAGCAACTCTCGGAGTGTTGGAACAATTTAAAAAGTTTCGGCGAATTTATGGAGCACGCGAACGCCGAAAGTTAAAAGTGCTGTTGAACTAATTAAGCCGATCGTATTTTTGGGATGTGAAAATCGATGAATGGTCTCGCATTTTGACATTACGCAAGGCGATCAGTCAAACGAAGGAAAGAACGAATGAACGATGCGAACGATCTCGCTGGCTATGCGTCTCGTCCGTCTCCTTCTTTTTTCTTCTTTCTGCTTCGCTCGTTCGGTCACTCGATCATTCATTGCATCATCCGAGTCGTTTTTCGAGGCCATGCCGTGGTCTCGAATAAAGTCTTATGAGTCACGCTCTTTGGTGCCAGACCACGTAACTAACCAAACGTATTGGTTGTTTCCATTCATTCCGATTAATACTTTTTGCAAATTTTCGAAGCCAAACTTCATTGCTGTGTTTCAATTTACCAAAAGTTTGACGCGAGTTGACCAGTTTTAAGGACGCTATTATAAACATATATATATATGCTTCAACTGTATCTCATTAAAGAAAAGTTCGGTGAAAAAGGATGGTAAGAAAAACCATTAAGAATTGGAGTATGTTCAAACATAACAAACAAATATATACGTCTGATTAAACATTGTAATGTAATTTAGGATGCAACCATCAATGTGGTTTCTGTTCAGTCGTAACTATTCAAACTAATCCAGTTATTTTACATTATGTAATGATCAAGATATAATTTTAACAAGGTTCTATGAAACTTTTGATATTTATCAGCAAAGCACATACTAGTCTTTTCAGTTTATATTTAACGTTGAGTGGCAAAGCGTTACTATTTGGTGTGTCATTATCATTATCACTTAATTCGCAGGCCATGCCATTAAGCTTGTTTTGAACAAAACCAATAATCTAAATTGAAAAGTAGATTCATTTTCATGATAGTTCGATATTATATAAAAATGTAACACAAGATATTTCTTAGTCGGATGAATTTTTTTATATCGCAGTTAAACGAATGAACCTTACTTACATATCTTATCCATCTACCCACTCAACAAAAATCTTTATTATGCATATGTATAAGTGTTTTCAATTTCACAATCCACCTTTTTTCTTCTCCTTCTTCTTCTTCTTCGTCTTCTTCTTCTTTATTCCAACTTGAACGGTAATTTTGAAAACGTCCTTTTCAAACGAGAACGAACGTCGTTAGCAGAAATAAAAGTCGGCATGAAAAGTAAAATGGCGAGCGTGCAAGACCGCGCTAAAATCTATCCGCTTATAAATGATGCGGTAATTGAAATTGAAGAGCCTTAATAATGCATCGGGCGTATCTGGAGTTGGTCGCGCGAAATGGCAGAAATAAAGTCATCATTGGCGCGGTCTAAAACTGTCCGTTAATCAAATTATCCGAGCGAATCGAAATGCGACTTCCGGACGAGAGTGTACTCATTATTTACGACGCCGGCTGGCGTGGCCGCCACTTCTGTTTTATAAATTCGTGTCGCTCGATAAGCGAGGTCCGCGATCGCAAGGCGGAACTCCGCTTCCTGTTTTTTCGTTCGTCGCTTTTGGCTCGCGCCCTCTCGTTTTCGCGAAAATGTCAGTTGAATCATAAGCGAAGATAAATTATGCTTCGGGAGCGCAGCGCGACTGTTGCGATTCAGTTTTTTCGCAACGAGAAACGATCGCCCGCGGGCTATTCGCGGTGGCAAATCGCGGCGAACAAATTGTCGCAAACACATCGGTGACGGCATAAATCACGCGAATTAAGACGACAAGTCGGGTTGTATTAAAAATTACCGGGCATTCAAAAGGTTTTTGCGATGTACACTGCTAAAAACGAGTGTCTTAAATGTAACTTTTAAGACGCAAAGTAACTTATTTAAGTCACTAGCCGTTTTAACACATGATATTGTGCATTTGATTAAGACATTTAGGCGTCTTCATTAAGTCACTTTGTGTCTTAAATAAGATTTAAATAAGACTTCAGTCAAAAATTACCGAAGTTTTCAGTAAACATTGATGAATGTTTGTAAATATATACCGAAAATTCATCAATGTTTACAGTAAAAGGTCGTTATTTTCTGACTGAATTTCTGTTTTGTCCGTGAGTTATTGTATTTTGAATAATATTTACTGAATTTTCAGTAATTTTAAATGTAACATATTTCGACGTTTATTATATATTTTTAACAGTGTATATATGAGGACAAGGCAAACGTAAACTGTATTATGGCAGATCTGAAATTTTTAAAATGAATGAATTTCGCTAGTCAGACGATTGACTGATTCGGTATATTATTTAATATGTTAATATTGATTAAGAGATAACAGTGAATCATTTTCTCGGACTAATTGTGATTGATCTATGATTAAATAGTATTTGAAAAGTAACCGTTTATTAAACTCAAATGATTGTTACTTAAAGCAACGATTGATTCATTTGTCATCATTTGTACGAGCCTGTCTCTGATTAAGTAAATAAGTTATTTTTTAACGATTAAGTTTTTACTTATTTCATACTTGACTTATTTCTTAAAGTCCATTTCGTATTGATTGTATGTACCGTAGTACATAAATAAATATATGATTATAACCAAAAGTAAATCATTCAAAGGACCATTATGTCAAAATAGCATACGCGCGCGTGTATATAACACCGTGTATAAATACTGTAATAAATAAGAAAATAGATAACAGTATATAGATACGCGGATAGGTATATAGATATATTTTATTTCTAAATGGCTTATCGATTAAATATTGTTTTACCCAGACGTATTTTAGTGCGCGAATACATGGCGTATGAAAAAGGATAAAAATAGGTTTATACGATCGCGTTGAATTACGAGTCTGGTCGATCGAGTAAATCCGTCTAGCTAATGTGCGTCTGATTCGTAGGAGAACCGGAAGCGAGGGTGGTACCCGAGTTACGAAATGAACCAAAAGCGAAATAAAGCGCGCGACTTATTCGTGCGGGCGACGCAAAAATGAGAAACGTGACAAGATAATGACGTTAATCAAAATTCTGGGATAAAAGTCGGATGATCGAGTAGGAAAGGGTTTTGAGGAGGGAACGCGTGGGAGCGAGCGCTTTGTGGTGTATCGGGTTCGCTGCACTCAGCGACTCGATCATTAAGAAGCACCTCTTTAATTTTCAATATGACCGCGAGGTGCGTTACCCAGGGTGTGCCGGTATGAAATTTCCTCGGCGAATCGTACTTTTGGGTGGCAAATGCGGGAGAACAATTATTAAGAGTAATTTCGAACGCGTTTGAATGTTTAATATAATTAAAATTTTTCAGATTAATTCTTTGGCCAATTCCAATTGATATCAATTCAATTTTTATCAACAATAGTGAATAATATACAATGTAATACGAACGAGAATTATTCGAATGAACGAATTGAGAATCAATAAAATACGATGACTGCACTGTTAAAAAAGTATCTTAGATGTCACGATTTTAAGACACAAAGTGACTTATTTAAGTCACTATCTGTCTTAATACAAAATATTGTGCATTAGATTAAGATACTTAGGTGTCTTAATTGAATCGCTTTGTGTCTTAAATAAGACACGTGAATTGTATGTTTTTTGACAGTGTGCACAAAGAAAAATGTTAATCAAATTTTGCTACAAAATAAACGAAACTGGATTTACGTTTTGACAGTATACGTTCAGTTTCTTTTATTTTATAGTAAAAATTTCAGTTATACCTTTCTCCCTGTATAATGGATTTTGGACTTATTATACATGAACGTACGAATAATTGATATCGTAAATCTTTAAATTGCGTATTCTCGTAATCGTGTATATTTTATATATTGGTCGACTCGTGTTTTACTATTTGAAATGAGTTGGATTTAGAGTAGTGCATAATTTAAATAACGTCTCGTTAAAAACACGCGTTTATATTCTTCTACTTTGGTTATTTTCCACTAAGTATTTATCCTGTCGCATTGCGGCTATAACGAGCCGTTACAAATAAATAACTGAAAGTTTAATTTGCAAAAGTAATTCTGTACAACGTCATATTTTTTGATTGCACGCGCGTCGTCGGAACTTGGCGCAATCGAAGTAATTGTCGGCGCTGATGCAGCGCGTATCTCGTGTGTTTATCAACAAAAGTTTCAATGAAATACTTTTATCAGCTGCGACATTGGAAAACTTATTAAGAAAAAAGACGACGTGGGTGTTAGATAAGAACATAACGGCATCGTCGAAGCCACGTTTCGCGCTGATTTCAATCGAGCACGTTCCACTATTTTTGAATGAGAGGAAGACCTTTGAAAGCGCGTTAGCCTCTACTTTTTCATCTCCGTTGATACGAATCTCGGCCCAGTTTTATTTTCAAACGCTTCGCTAAACAAGCAAGCGTTTGAATAAAAAGAAGAAAGATTTTCTGCTCTTGAACACTGTTCCTTTTTTGCATTCTACTATTTTTCCGACGTTTTCGTATTACGCTTGAATAATTATATATATTTGTTAATTATTTGTATGTCCAAATGAATATAAAACCGTTTTAATTTCTTAACGTATTTGTCTGTTGATTTAATAACTGTTAAATACATTCTTCCAAGGTAATACACATATCTTTAAACGAAGTGATATCACGTGATACCTAATGGGTATTAGGTAGAAGAATTTATTTTATAATAAATAGTTAAATGAACAACGAAAACACGTTATTGTTATTTTTAAAGATGTCTGCGCAAAACTGATTGAGATTAATATTTATCGATCAACATTTATAATTAAAAATATTTTTCCATTCGAACTTCTAAACCATTTATAAATGAATAACATATTACACATTTTATTATTTCTGAAAATCAAAAATTTTACACGGATAAAAATATAATAGAAATTTTACCATAAAATAAACAAACTGACCTTGGACGAAACAAACTTTAAATTTGTCTAATAAATTAAGGTTCTTTCTTCTTTATGCTGTTATTTTACCATAATTTATTAGACAAATTGGAAGTTTGTTTCATCCAGGGCCAATTTCGTTTATTTTATAGTAAAATTTGCATTATTATTCATCAATCAATAACAAAATTATTAAAGTAGTACACTGAGAAAAAAAAAATTTAACAATTTACTATATAATATATCAAAAGTGGACGATACGTGAAAACACAAAAAAATTACTACATTATATATTATAATTTTCTACATAAACTTAAATAATTTATTATGTGCATTGCAAATTTTACTACATTATATAGTAATTTTTCTTGTAATTTCACGTATCGTCCACTTTTGATATATTATATAGTAAATTGTTAAATATTTATTTTCTCAGTGTATCATTCAAAAAACATATGTTTTCCTGCAACAACCAACCATCACTCGTACAAGTTCCAACCATTATTATTATTCTACGCGAATAATAACAATCATTCTAATATAATAAACAATAGCCTAAGAAAGGAAAGCAAAACAGCTCTCGAAATGAACCCAAGATGTTAATCTACATTATTTCCGTTCAATTCTATGCATATCTTCGCCATACAAACGCATAGCCATTTATTAAAAGAAAATCGCTATAATTGAATTATTGACTCGCGCATTGTTGTTTTACTGCATTGTCCACAATTCGTCCCTTTTTCCTTCACGCCTGTCGCACGTCCGTCAGGTGACCATACACACCTGATCGAGTTAACATCGGCTTTACTCGATTGCAAATAACTCAATTCCATTCATCGTTTCGCAATTGCTTTTCTAAAGATAAAATTGTCATTATCGTTTTATCGCGGAAAGCGTTTTCATGATTCGCGTAATGTCAAAAGTGTGTCGGCGCCTCCGTCATTGCGCGCGCGCGCGCAACACTCGACATGGAAGGGGGTTGAAAATTGAATCGGGCCGAGCGTGCTCGCGCAACCTGTGACGCTAGCTATCCTTGAATGAAGAAGTCCCTGGATGGCCTGATTTCATTCAGCACATTTTCCAAAGCTGCTCAATGAAATGCCGCCGCATGCACGCAAGGCCGGGGCGTGTCGTTGACCGATTTACAAATTTATAGCCCAACTGCGCATACGCGGGGTCGATTTATGTCGCCCCTTCGTCGCCTGTTTGCATTTCTACCAGCGTCGTTTGGTTTTTCTCCAATCCTGTTTGTTTTGTTCTCGTTGCTCTATTTTTTTCCGCGTTTCGCCGTAGCCGTAAATATTTATTTTCTTGATAACCTCGAATCGGTCAATTTATTAAAAGATTTCAGCTGAAGCAGCCAACGCTTGTCACGAATCCTGCATTATAATTCGGTGGCAGAAAATTATTGCGACTTTATTTTCTCGTCGATATGGTCGAGCGCAATTGCCAGATTATGATGATGATGATGATAATAATAATAATAATAATAACAACAACAACAATACAAACGAATTTGTAAAATATTATACATCACGTATGGATAAATGAGAAGACTGCGACGTAATTTCGGTATTTGAATTTTTGCGATTTAATATAATTGAATTGAGATTAATTACACATTAATCCATTTAATTAACAATTATAAATACGCTTTTATCCGGCAAAGGTATTGCCCGAAATGAAAATCAAATAAAATCGAATTAGCCCGAAGCGTTGGACGAATTTGTCGATTGTCTGATTAAGCGAAATAATCAAATGTGTTTTTGTCCAAGTAGCTGTACGTATATATATATATAGACGATGACGCGCGTTGGTACAAAGCACGTCCCGAATCCAGGATAATCGCCGCCCGCGTTAATGTCGTTTCATTAATAATACTTCGAGCACGTGATATCGGGCCAAGAGTTTTCGGTCAATGAAGACCTCTTGTACCCCAGTTATTAAGTCCTTGGGCACAAGCGAACGGTGCTATTGGGTCACACCATTGACGTCCGCGTTGTCAGGGAAACGACCTATTTCCGGTGATTAGATCAAACCGAATTCAAGCCGAAGAAATATACCCGAACGGTGTTTAATTTCGCGTTTGCAAGCATCGAATATTTACCGACGCCGAGCCGATTCCAATTCCGAAACATCGATGCTTATCCAATTGGAATCGAAACACTCGCAGCGTCGTATCCTGCCGCACACTTTGAATCGTTTCGTAGCGCGCGCTGCAATGCCGTTCGTCCGCCGCCAATCCTGAACTCGCGAATATCTTCGCGGCCGTAAATAGTACGCGGCTGCTGCGCTGCGATTTGATTTGGCTGATTGAATCAAGGGGGAAGAGCAACGCCGCGTGGGAAAAGCGATACGTCGCCGAATTGGATTAATGAGAAACTAAACAAGCGTTGCGGAAGTAACTGGTAGTTTCTGCGAAGACCGGAAGCGGTATAGGATACGGCACAAGGCGACGAGCAGGCGGTTACCGGATATGCACCTTCCTCTTTCAAACAAGGTTTCGCATATTAAAACGTCGCGCGATGTCAATAACGAGTCGTTTACGCGCAGATAACGCCTGCTAAACGTCATTTGTCATTATGACGACGTACCTTTGGTATTCCGTTTTTATGTATCTGCTTTCTGGCATCTGAACGAAAGACTAACATCGCGATTGTTCGCAGAGGACGATTAAAATTCCCTCGCCGCGTACGGTCATTCGTATACTTATGGCAACGCGAGGCAATTAGTTTAGGAGTGTTCAATTTTTGTCCGGCGGTTGATGATTTGCGCGAGAAGTATGTAACGAAACGAATCTTGAGGAGGTTTCCAAATTCAATTCCAAAACACCAAAGGCTTTGGTTTTTTTAGTTTTTTTTTCTTGCTCAATGGTGTCGGTGTTTAATCGGAACATTAAAATCGATTGCCAAAATGAATCGTAAATTAGCTCGTCGAGTAAACGATCTATTTGTAAATGCACGATGACAAAGTGTCAGAACATTTTTGGTTCTGTTATCATTACACTGAGAGAAAAGATTGTTAAATTCACATTCTAGATATTAAAATTAAATTGTTTAACTACAGATAGCGGATATGAATAAACAGATATTCAATTCAACAGTCAAGATTGTAAAAATTGTAGGTTATGTTCAATATGTCATTTAATATAACATTCGTTTTACAACCTCTGACAATCCAGATTGTTGAATAGAATATCTGGATTGTCGTCCAAGCTACAATCTGTAATTATTCGATTTAACAATCTTAGATACTTAACGAAACTGTTTAGATGTCTAATTCAACAATCTATTTCTCTCAGTATACGTCGTCGTAAAATTGGATTTGTTTGTAACCGTTTTTGTCCGGCGTTTTCTCCGGCGTAGTCGCACACCGATTATTTATCAGTAATGCACTGCTAAAAATATGTGCCTTATTTAAGACACAAAGTGACTTAATCAAATGCAGAGTATCATGAATTAAGACAGCTGGTGACTTAAATAAGTCACTTCGTGTCTTAAAGAAGTTACATTTAAGACACTTTTTTCTAGCAGTGTGAATGAAAAAAAAAAATATGTATTCATTTCATTGCGCTCGTAGCCGAGACACGCGTTGTATAATCGCGAGGATAAATCAATGTAATTGATGAAACGTATAAATGTATGTAATGTGGAAAGAGAAAGCCATTGAAAAAGATGATGTCATTTTGATGCGAGGAATCCTTGCCAAGGATTCATCCTGCCGGAAACGCTGCATTCCCACGACGATCCCCCCTCCTTTCCCTCCAGATATTATCATCTCACCAAATCTTGAAGCATTTCCTCTGCTCTAAGTATCCACTGCGACGCGACCACCCTACGACGGTATAACTCAGTCGTACGTACAATAACTCGCATATATCGTAACCAAGTTTCGAACTTTTGACTCGATACTATGTCTCTTTTAATATACCGATTCTCAAGACTCCGCACATAGCTTTTTACTAAAAATTCTTATAACTCACAATCCGATTGCATTATATAACGAACCTCGCATGTTTGACAAGAATAAACGATATGTAATTTTCATGTCTATTATGCAATCAATAATTGCAACTTACGAAATCTAATTAAACAGTTAGACCATTTTTGTCGCCGATCACGCGCGTCTTAATTTCATTTAATTCGAGCCAGTATCCGCATTCACGTTTGAATCGAACGTCGCGAATTTCACGGTATCGTTTTGTTTCCCGAATAATTGATCCCGAATGTAATTCATTAGCATTTCCTGTCGACCAAATATCTTCGGTCGGAAATTAATCCCGCAATTCACGTCGGCTTAATTCGCTGTCTGACCGTCCAAATCCAATTATACCGTTACAAGAAAGAATTTACCATTTTCGCGGCGTCTTAGCTCCGCGGTCGTTGTGTTTCCCGACGCTAAAATGTGTGGGTTTATACACCTAATCCGATCGATGTATGAGTTCGAATCAATTCGAGCGTATTTCGGGCTTGATCCGGAATACTATTTTACACGGATTAATCCGGTCGGGCGAGACTCTCGCGACGTTCGTGCCGCGCACGAAATTTCTTGTCCAATTGTTGCGCGCGCCTTTCTGCTCGAATTCGTTTATTCGCTTCGACTTTATGCGAACACGCCGAAGCAATCCGATTTCGACATTATTGATTCGTCACAAACGTGACCGCACGCTCTTAGGTCGGTTCCAAATTTAAACACGTACGCGCGTCGCGTCCGTTGCGCAGACTTACAACATTCGCTTCTTACGTTCGGAAAACTGCCGAGCATAAAAGTCGCACTGTTGTGCGTTGTACCGGCGTCGATTAGTCGTTCGTACAATTGCGATACAGTCGCGATCTTAAAATCGTCTTCTGCTGCGAGTTCGGCAACATTTGTACGTACTGAAAATATCAGTTACCAAACACGCTTTCTCACACGCCGGTCGAATAATTTCGTATGTTGTCTAATAAAAAACAAATGTCAATTCCAAATACGTCGGTTCGATCGGGTTCGGGATTACCTCGTATGAATCGACGAGCGTCACCAACGCCGCGCGGCTTATCCGTCCATCGAAGCACGTAAATTCTACAAAATTGTCGCACTTTTGTAAAAACGAAGAAAGCCCGGCGAAAAACGAGTCAATCAAACGTGCCGTCCGCTTCCAGGCACTGTTTTATGCCCAGAAAACCTCGACTTTTGTCCCGGCCGTCTGTACGCACCGACGACGACGGTCCCGTGAAACACTTGGATTCGTTTTCTATGCACAAACGTCCATAAATTCTCGGCCCAAAAGAAACGCGCGTAATGAAAACAACAGCGAAGCATCAATCAATGGCAATTTCCCTGTGTTTCTTTATTCAAGCGACGGTTCGTTGCGCGTGAAGGAAAATCCGACGAAATTTGTGTGAAACGGTAGGGGGGGGGGGGGGAAAAAAAAAAAAAAAAAAAGAAAAAAAAACGGGGTGAAACCAAAAAAGTCGGCCAAAAAAACACCCAGACCCGTATCCCCGCCACTAAACAAACTCACGAGACCACAAGACAC
>JABFQC010004733.1:0-12365 GCA_022817085.1 Psilanteris sp. ZL-2020
TTCTCAACGTAATTAGTAAACTCGTTTTTTTATCACCTCGGAAACTAGTTTTCTATTTACGTTTTTAATATTCTGTTAAATTGATTTTTGTAAGATTAAATAAATTCTAAAAAAATGAGAAAATGTGTCTATACACGAAAATTAAAAGTATTAAATAAATTAACAAAAATATATTGAAATCTGCAATATCTGTCAAAATCGATTGAAGAACCACCTTAAATTCTCAATACTAATTTATGACGAATAAAAACGTTATCAAAAATGAAGTAAACAGTGCACACAACAGAATTTAAATTTCAAACCGTAGTTTTTATGCGGTACCTTTTTACAGAAAGCAATTCAATATTTCTTATAATTTTATAAATAAAACTTTCTATTGAAATGTTAGTTTTAATAGTGGTCAGGTTGTATCACAAATAAAACATTATAATAAATTTCTCTTTTTTATTTCCGTTTTATGTAAAAGAAATATATAATCTATAAAATGAATTTTAATATATATCTATATATAGCGTACGCGTTTGTACGCAAAACAATAGAATCGTCTCATTAAACTTTTTATAATACAATAATATCACAGTTCGGAGATCGATATTTTGTGCAATCTCGGTCGCACAAACATATAAAATACACCATCATATTTACAATTAAATATACATTGCAACATTCAAAAGAATGCAATAATAAAACATTATTGTAATTGGTAATTTAAGCATACATAATCCAAAACGTTTTTTCTTGCCAAGTAAAAGTTTGAATAAAATTAAGAACTTTATTACCGAAAATACAGTTTTATGATTTTTTTTTCAAAACGTTGCTTAAATTATCAACCATAATACGTTTTAGATTTTTACTTATGTATAGTAACAATGCTTTATACGTTCACCGTAGATATACTTTAAAATAATTTCACGTGCAATCACAAAGTAAATTTGTACACATTTCAATTAACAATATTGCCCGTGAAATTATCATCGACATTTTGTTATTAGAATATGAGCCAATTAAAAGGATATCTTACATATATTTTAGAACCAAAAATATCATTTCTATAAAATAAAAACAAAAAAAACAACGCGTAAGATATACATTTTTTCAAAATATTAAATAATATTCAAAAATGCAACAAAATGTTTAAAACTGTTGTCCTTCTATTGACAGTTTTATATTGCAGGTTGAAGTAAAAATATATTTTACAGTTAGAGAGATAAAGACGAAGATGAGAGAGAAAGATGTAAAAGAAAATGAAAACAAACATTAGAAAGTAAAAGATTGGGAAGAGAAGAAACGACAAAGGATAATGTAACTATTTCTTATAATATAAACTCCGTAAGATGTCGCTAGCTACGCAGCACACATGGAGCACTCTCCAAAATCCGGACGGCTTCTGCCCAAGCTTCTAATCTAGGCGCGCATACTAAAGTGAGGTCACCTAGCCTCTTTTTGGCCATTATCACAAATTCACCTTGGCCATGCCGTGCGTCGCAGGCTGTGGATACGCGTACACGAACATCCTTTTGTTTCCAAGGTTCCTCCGTATCAACTTCGTTGTCCTGAAAATAATTACGTTTTTTCATTAGAATGCGCAAGCACAAGTATAAATCTTAAACTTAATACACTTATATATTTTTTTACATATATCTACTTTTGTTTACTATTTCTATTGCAATAATAGATGTAATAAATAATTAATATCAAGTGCACAGGTTTTATACAAATAATTTTAGTTAACATTTATTATTATTTTTTTTATTTATCATTTATTCTGTTACAGAACAATATGTCTATATAACATATCAACGATTTTAAAATTTATTAACTTAATAAACCTAGACTCGAAATGAATAAAAGATATTTTGTACGTTGGTGTTCAGTTTGAGTTACACCTCGGTATAACCCGTACACTGAGAAAAAAATGTAATAAAAGTTACTATTTATATAAAAAATTGAGGACAAGTGTACAAATATAGTGAATTTTATCATATAAAATAATCGAAAATAGTTATATATTGATCAAATTTACTTATTTTTTCTATTATATAAATCACTATTTTTGCACACCTCAAATTATTATATAAATAGTAACTTTTATTATATTTTATTCTCCGTGTATGGCTGGCAAGTAGAGTGCCATTTATAGTTATTTAATGTATATATGTATAACGGCAGTTTCGAGGACAGCGACTTTTTGGGCCCCTAGGTACGGCCCTGAATAAAATTTTTTTCGTAGAAAATATGGCGGAGCACATCGGGCGGCCTTTGGCCACTCTCACAAAAGGATGCGGGGGGCTCCGCCCCCCTCACGTAATAATCTAGCCAAACCCAAAACGCGAGGATTCTAGGGGCCCCAAAACCGTATTTTACTGGTCTGACCTCGAAATTGCCACCCTCATAAACAATAACATTGTTTAAATAGTAAACAAAATGGCTTCCTGTCCTCGAACCTGCCGTTAGCCAAATTTATATCTATATATATATATATGTCTTAAATTTATACAATATATACCTCATTTTCTTCGACGCGCCGTAGCATTTTGGTGACCCTGAGCACCAGTTCGGAAACCTCGAGTTCCTCGCGGTTTTCGACCGCTCTGACGGTTCCACGAGCCACCATGTCACTTTGACAGAAAGCCTTGGCTAATTCGTCCCGTGAACAAGGTCTGCACTCAGCTTCCTCGTCGGGGTCCTGTTTCTCCAGATCGTACTGCAGGCGTACCTCCGCTTTGCCAGGGAAAGGTTCATCTGCTTCCACGTAAAGAGCGGCGATCGGTCCTCGCGATCGGAAGCATCGGTGCAACGACTTGTGCTTGCCATCATTTGGCGCATAAACCGGACGCAAAGAAGATTTACCTTCCAAGTAAACCCTAGCTGGTCCGGATACCTTCACGCATCCGCGGAATCCCTCGCCACCGGACAACACGACTCGAAGGGCACCTCGGGGATAATGCCAGGACACAGTTCCTCGCGAACAACGAAGATAAACTGGACGCACCCCTTTGCCTCCACCATCACTGTAAAAATTGTAGCAATGAGTATACGGATTTTTAAACTCAAATGTTCATTTTGTTAATCGAAATAGGGTTCTTTAACTAAGACTGAAGTTTGTTATAACGACAACGATTAAATCAAATCTGTCTTTTTTCAAAACAAACACAATTCAATTTGATTATAAAATCAAAGCAATGCGAAATGAAGTTAAAGAATTGAAAATTTCGGAATATTGACTTATTACACTCTTAAAACGATCCTTTTGTCGCAAGACTTTAGAATTTTAAAGAAAAATTGAAAAAGGACACAAAATATGAACTCATCAAATAAATAAAGAAAATAGATGACATACGTCCTTGTTTATTTCATGTGTTTATATGCTTTGTTTCCTTTTTTAATTTGTATCAAAACATTGTAATTTTACGTCAAATAGGTTATTTCTAAGAGTGTGTGAATGACAAAATCGGTTGATTTAATTGTGTATCATTTGTATGAATGCAAAATATTAAATAAGTATATTTTAATATATGAAGCAATACAGGGTAGTACGTATTCATATAGGTAATTAAGTTTGCTATATACACTGAAAAAAATAATATTACAAATTTGATCAAACTAGATAAGAAAAGGAGGAAAAATGAGCAAAAATGTAAATAAACATTAGACAATATCATGGTATTTACCAATTATTTGGTAATATTTGACATATTTTTAGAATTTTCTGACCATAATTTTTCATATTATTTACATTTCGCCTACTTTTCCTACTTTTATTATCTAGTTTGGTCAAATTTGTAAGATTATTTTTTTCAGTGTAAATTACGTTTGTTCAAATTTATGCAATTAAAGGATTGATCTTACTGCGATGGTACTTAACACGTGACTCTGAATATTTGGATACTTTTAATTAAGCCACAGTTAACTGGCTGAAAATAATTTGTGTTTTTTTTAAGTTGATACTAAATTACAAGCAAATTGACAAATTAAAAAACAAACCAACAATAAACAGTTATTAATTGATCGACCGCCAATCGGTCTATACCTTCATTAACGCATCGTTAAAATTAAAATAAGCATAAAAATTGGACAGCAAAACGTGATGAATGTATTTCTTTGTTAGAAAATTCGCGGTTATTCAACCACGCTTTTATTATTACGATGCAACAAATTCCAAAATAATCGCTACCGAATAAAACTGATGAGATGAATAAAAATGACAAGACAAGCGAACCTCTGATGCGAAACTTAAAAAAAAAGTAGACGAAAAGCATGTTCTTTTGAAACTATTTCTTGTTAATAGCTGACGGCATCTTGTTTTAAGATCTCACTTTAACGACCAAAAAACTATTTTTACGACCATAAACCACTCGAATAAGTTATGTAAGTTTTATGACCGCGCGCAGTCAAATGACCTCACTATCATATTTGGTCATATCCTCGTAAACGCGTATAAGGTTGCATATTAATAAGCGCGCGTTCATCCACGAGGCATTATACAGTTGAAATTAATACGATCTGCATGTAAAGCAAACTAATAATATTGTAGTCGACAAAAATCGTTTATCATCTTATTGTCTCGTGCAAGCCTCGTCAGACAGAAGGTGCCCTGCTTTGAGCAGTCTTCTTACGCGGTCGAATCCTTCGTGGTACTTTGATTAATGCCGTATTCAATTTCATTTTCGAAACCGAAGTTATCGTTTCGAGAATAAAGGTTATTCCAAATTGATACCATCAATGCCACGAATCCCCGCGTTCGTATTTCTTTGATTCAACGTTTTTGGCACACTTCGCAGCGCTCAAACTTTTCGACGTTAAAGCCGACGCGGCGTTTTTTCGAGTGCAGCTTGTGCCAACGAGCGAAAATAAAAACACACCGGCATTTGTAATCAGAGACAACCTTTTAAGCCGGCATTAATTATTCATCGCACTTATTCATTCGAACGACGAATAATTAGAAACAATTTATAAATTCCAAAAACAGGCGCACCTCTTCGCTGACGTTCGTACAGACGCCGCGCGTGTGCTTTATCATCATCTTTTTTGTCACTTAATATTAAAACTGTTGTAAATTTATGATCGATATTAACGCTTTGTGTGTGCTTCGGTATTTGCTCATTTCGTATTCCACGAAGCCGAAGAAATAAAGTGAAAAGAGGGGGAAAAAGTGAGTGAAACGGATGAGAAAAAACTCGTTTGATTTAGATAAAAGACAATCCCGTACTCCTTTTTTTTTTCGTTTCTTTTCGTCCGTTTTCAGCATTTTACGCCCGGATTTTTCAATCGCGTTGTTTGTTGCAAAGCAAGCGACTCTCGTTGTACAAAAGCCGAGCCAACAATTGGACCTTCGGAGAAAGGATTTGAAATAATGTGGAACGTTCTAGCGGTATTAAATCGCGCGAATTATGCGGTTGTTCCTTATCCGCGCGAAACAATTGCCATTGTAAAAATGAAAATTTGCGGCTTTATTTTTCTCCGCGCAAAATGGTCCGCGTGTTAGTTCCGCGGACGCGGACGGCCCCGCGACCGAGCCCCGGGTGTTATCAAGTTCGAAAGTATTACGATATCGTATCGGGTTAGTTAACGCAAGGAATGAAGTTCACGATTGCGCCGCGTGATTCGTATTGAATTTCGAATCAATTTTGAATCTGAATTACGATCCGTTCGTCAAAACATCTCGGCAACCTACTTGTAATCAACAAAACCGTTTCGCCAAACGCGCGTTTGTTCTCACAAAAGCGCCATTCTGCTTGCAAGTATTGTCTAAGTGGACAAAAAGAAACTTCAAACTCGATCTACGGCCGACAAATTCTCGAATATAATATCCGACTTCTGCCGACTTTTATGGTTGCATTTGCATAACGAAATTGGTCGTTTCTTATTTGAAAACGACCACCCACGAATCCGCTCGAATTGCCGAAGAAACCCTCGCGTGCGTCGCTGAAAATCGGCCTTTCGTACGGACGGAAAGTTTCCCGCGAAATATTTTCACGTGTGACTGCTTTAGTGGCTCAGATTGCAGATCGTGGTCAACTGGAAGTCGATACTGTTTGACAACGTTCAATAAAAGTCTTCGGCGCTCGCTCGTATCGAGTTAGCGTCACGTCTTTCAAGTATGCTTTATTTACGGCGCGATATTTATTTTGCGGGCGACGGCGACGGTGGAGACGGATGGAAGAAAGAACGAGGGAGAAGGACGGCGAGATGCGCGCGCCGCAACCCGGACGGAGACGAGCGCGGCGAAACAGAGATAAGGATACGTGGCGAACGGTATCTAGCGGCGGGGAAAACCGGTTACGAAGCGGTGCGCAACTGGTTTGCGCTTTGATAAAACGGACTTTTCTTCGCTCGCCGTTATTAAATTATATTCCGGCCTTTTTAGTCGCGAACTACGACATTTCGTCGCGCATTCCGATCCACATAAATTGCGCATAAATTATGTTGGTCTCGCGCCGGACGGTTTGACCGCGCATGACCGCCCGATCCGTTTGTTTGTTCGATGCCCGCTGGCAAATGAACCATTTGCATCGGAATGACCGCGATGACCGCGACATTCGGCCGCGATCTGGGGCCCGTTTGGTTTGCGACGGAAAAAGGGGGGGGGGTCGTTTGATGGCTCGAACGGTCAAATCGTTCTTGACCGTTCTTCCCGAAGACTTTGATTGGTACCGACGGAACTGCGTCGTAACCGTTTAATTGAGTTCAGCACTTTTTTGTTGTTGCTTGGTGAGCGCGGTTTGTTATGACTGGTGTGAAATGTTCGTGTTTTAACAAAAGAAACGCGGTCTGCAAGTTTGACGCTGAAACGTGTTTTGTAATTGCGAGGCAGTTAGGTATATATTGGCAAATTTTACGACGATGGCGCGTTAAAACAAATTTACGTTGGTTTACTTTTACTTTTTTGAAAATTCAATGACAATTATTTTTCGACTTGGATCGAAAGTAAATAGAATTTCATGATCGTTCGTTGTACGGTTATGTCGGAGGAAACAGTACTGCAATTATTTCCAGTGTACTTGAAGCTCGGCTTTCTGTAAATGAAGTCACACGTTCGGTAAATCGAGCTTGTTACTATAATGGCTTTAATCACAAAAATCTTATGTCACGCGCAAACATCTACGTGACACAGAAAGCAAAAGCGCACGACGTTTGTTCAGGCGGTGCGTTTTCTTAATCAGTATTCGCAATTCCACGCTAATTGTAATTCTAAAATAATGTATATATTGAAAAATTGTTATATCCACAAGCTTCTTACAGTATTGATAAATTTGCTTGATCGCGCTGTATCATATATGCCCGAGACAAACGAAACTTTGTTTTCGTATTTCATATTTGCGAAATCGTTGTATTGTATTTAATCTATATTTTTTATTATTTTCACACCCTTTTCCGCAATCCAAAATACAATCGGCAATTTTATTTTCGCCTTCTTTGATTCATTAATTATTCAATCGTTAATTAATTCAAATATGGTATTAACAAGATTATAAGCAATAAAACAAATTTTAGTTTAATTTTACGAGTGCACAATTTTTAACGGTAATCCTTGCCCGTATTTTAGAGCATTCGATACAAGAATATTTCCGTCTTTTTGTTTTTAAATACGTCTCTCAAGATAACGGTTTATCTTTAAATGAAACCATAATTTATGACCAATTTAGAATACAGAACTAAACGTTTCTTCCGATGGGTCTGATAAGGCCCGTCATTTCCCGTTTTCAAAATCAACAGCTTTAAAATATATTTGTCCAGAAAAAGTACTTCCAACTAAACATTTACGTTTCTGCTGTAATCGAGTTCTTGTTTTTGTTCCGCTATTTTTTTGTCGAAGAAAATGCAATCGTTTGACTCGGAGTCGCAAATAAAATGCGGTTTTGTAATTCTAGAAGCAAAGTAACTAGAATTTATGTTCCACGGCACAATTCGATATTATACAGTCAGAATTGCATGACCCGATATGTAAACACGTACAAGACTCGTCACTAGGAACAGGAAAGTAAACTTTTGCACGACTTTAGTTACGCTCGAACGGTCATAATCGGACTTGTCTTGATTATCTTTGTCATTAATTATGTCCTTAAAAGTACGAGGTGAAAGGAACGCGTTCTTTTGAATAAACTTAGTAGCGTTTTTATTCGCATTTTTATTACGCCATTTGGCTGGTCTTTACATACCGTAAATATACAAAAATACCGAAATCTTTTCAAGAATAACATAAAAGTATAACCAAACAGAATGAAATTATATAAATCAAATATTAGGAATATATTTATATATATTCATATTTGCAGATTCTATTGGTTTATTCAACTGCAAACTTATTTAAATTCAACTGCAGTAAGGCGGAGAATCAAATGTAAAATTGTATTTTATTTTTATTTTCAAACTAAGTTACGCATGAAATTTTACCGAATTTAAAATTTTGAACAAAATAATTATGATAACGTTTCGCTGAAAAATTCGTAAAATCCTCGACCCTTGAATTTGAGACGTTGCGCGGCGTAAATATAGTGCGTCTTTGCTACAAAGAGAAGGTAAACACATGTACTTATTACAATGTAGTATTCTTTGAATAGATACTGTCGAATCTTCGTTCAGATAATGCGGTTCGTCAATATTTATTTCCTCTTTAGCGATATTTCTTTTAGATGTATAATTAGCTGGTATAATTTTATTATATTGTTGATAACGCGTACATTTTAAAAACGGTTATTTTTACGGCGAATCTAATTTCATTTGAGAATAATAAACAAAATGGAAAAGACGTATAACAAACGAGTAAAAGGCAAATGTATTAAAATTATAAGTAAAAAATTAAAATCTAATTTTGTTTTAATATCGTTATCATTTTTGCAATTATAAATATAATTACATATAATACAAATACATACAAAATATTTAAATCAAGAATTAAAAAATAAATGAACAAATAAATAATAAAATAATATAATATTTAGTTATAAATGTACAATTTAAAATACTAAATTTCAATTATTTGAATCAATAAAGATGTAAATATACTGTATCTTGTGTTAGTTTATAAAAAATAAAGATAATATTATAATAATTATAATACTGATATTTGCGGTTTATTTATTGGCACCTTACTATAATTTTGAAAGAGAAACTTAATCATAATAAACGTTCAGTCGCGTTTTAAGTTGTTCGCAATTTCTTTATTAAAGAAAAACATTATGTGAAATTGTAACACCAATTCGAGTAGATATTAAACGTGCATGTCTGTATCAATACAAAATATTTCTATTAGATAATTAAAGGAATATGAGCAAAATACTAGTATATATAATACTTGATTTCATATTTAGTTATTGATTACTATTCATTAAATAAATAATAATAATTTTTTAATTTTTATGTCAACGAAAATTTAAATTCTTTAAATTTACGACTTTCGTAAATGACAAAAAACCATTACTTTGACTAAATATATATTTTTTTATTTCTAAAACAAAATAAGCGCACTAATGAAATGCAAAAAATTGATTAATATATACGATAATTAAATTTCATCAACTAATAATATAAGTCACGAAACATGAAATAATTTGTAAAATATAAGAATATATTTATACAATAATCAAATTTAAAACCAAAAATCCGATTTCTTCAATTCAAAAATTGCTATAAATTTTGTTGTTTTTATTTTTATGGTTTATTTGAAAATCCAACTTTTCATTTAAACTTTCTGATGGCTCGAATTCCACGTTATTACACATATGGCTATCTATATCGATAATCATATTAAAACTTAACAATGGCGCCGTTTCAATCATATTTCTCGAATATTTGACCCTCAACTTGAACAAATTCATAATCACTGCCACACAAAGACTACTCCAAAAGACATTTTTACATTTTAGTCTGCGTGACAAAACTCTGTCAAGAATACCAATTCTGTAAATACAAACCGAACATAAACATCTCCTAAACACCATAATCTACATGCATCTCCGTACCAAAAGCTCCCTTCTTTCCCCAAAGACGATATTCTCATAAACCAATTAAATCTGCGTCCAATTTTTCCATATTACGTAGATTCTGTTTTCAATCTTTAAATTGCGAAAAATCGTCCGTGTCGGTGAACGTCGTAAAACTGCGTCCCGCATAAAAAAATCACCATTTGACGAACCCGATCAATTTGCGTTAAAACTACATATCTACCAATCGCTTAGTTGACGCGCGCATACGTATCAACAACTCGTTGGTCCGTCATATAAAAAGCATCCAACCGGACGAGTCTGTTAAGCCGTCCAGTCTTGGCGGTCAATTTGGCCAAATTCGCGGGACCAATTCCGCAATTGCATGAATTTCGTAGACAAAGTGCGATCTCCGGCCGAGTTTCGTCGGGCGGAGCGAGATCGGGGGGTCGGGGGGCGACAGGGGATCGGGAACTGACCTTCCGGTCCAGTCGCACTGGTCGGCGGTAGTGTGAGCGGGATGCTGCGCGTGCGCAGGGGCCGCCGACACTCTCGCGGCGAGCAAAACCAGCGAAGACATCGCGAGCAAGATCAAAGCGCCTGGCCGTGGCGGACGCGTCATCTTGATGGAATTACGGCGATCGCCGCGCGCCCGGTTCACCGTCGGTGTTACATCCCGCCGGGTGCCCGCAAGGTCCATCATGCGGGTGCGAAACCCCGCCAATCAAAGGGCACAGAAGAAGTTCGCGAGATGCGCACAAACTGGTCCGAAACTGGTCGGCCGTGTTGGTCCGCGGATCGACGGTCGAATTGCCCGCACGAAATCGCAGCCACTCAATTAGCCGTTTGAATTTCGCGCGCGTTCCTCGCCGAGCTGCGCTGCGTCATGACCGCTTCGGGCGGCGAGTGCGGTCAAACTGAGTTGCGAGGAGAAACGCGATTTCTTTGGAGTTTGGTTCGTTTGGGCTTGGAGGGGCTTCGAGCGCGGGAGGGGCGACGCGCGTGGAGGGGGATCGCGGGGCGGAGGGCTGCGGGGGGGAAGTGCCCTGCGGACTCAAATCCTTCTCCTTCCGTTCGTGTGAGTCACGAGCCGCTTAGGTAGGCTTATGTACATACGTACATATAAGCACGTGGACGGTCAAATCACATGACCGCACGCTTTCGGCTCTCGTCCAATAGGGTTAACGAGCTCGGACGGTCGCGGCGACCGCGGCGTGGGGAGGAATGCGGACGATGGGGTGCCTAGGGATGATCTATATAGGGATTCCCGATGAAAAAACACGCGAAGAATAGAAGATGAACATCGAGGCGTATTTCTCTTCAAAATGCTCTTTTCAGTCGCATTAGTTTTACGATGGAATTATTCTTCGCGATAGGCCTTTCATGACGCTGCGTTGACACGCATCTTTAAGCGCAATTGGGGTCTGAGGTGTTAGATCGGAAAATGATTATGTAATAATATTTTATATTTATTTTTAATGCATATGAATGATTTTGTATTGAATGGAGAGATGCGATTTAAGAGCGATTTTAGTGTGAAAATTATTTAATAACGAAACGAGTGGATGATTATTTCATTTATGATTACTGTCTTTGGAGATTTTAAGTTGAAAGCAATAAAATTTTATATTCAATGTTAAGTGCTTTAATCGCTTTTATAAATTAATATAATGAAAATGGAGCAAGTTTATATGTGTTAATTTAATTATATGTCCTGGAATTTTGATTTTGGAATTAATGATCACTTTTAATGTAAGTATAATATAGGTTTAATATTACTAATATATATTAGGAAATATAATATAAAAATATAATATTATATATTATAGGAAACAAACTACCAATTGAAATAATATAATTAAACGCAAATCTGTGTTTAAAGAAAAAACACAATTTTTTAATAACTGCACACGGAAAAATATTTTATCAAAAAATACTATATTTACTACTACACGGGGAAAAAAAATACTATAGTATTAAAAAAAGCATATTTTTAAATTCATAGTTTTTATAGTCATAAATAAATCAACTTCTCATATCATTATGCATATATCTATTCATTAATCTTTAATTTCTGTTATTTTAAAATAAATATAACTTTTCAACATTTGTATATTATTGTTCATACATTATTATTATACTATGAGTTGAAAGTATGGTTTATGAAAATCTAATAACTATAAATAAAACATAGAAAAAAGTTATTTTTTTAACATTTAGAGATTTCTTCTTGTGGAATATCGTCACGCCGCGTCTGTCGCCAGGCCGAACGCCTCAATTAAAATTAACAACAATTATCATAACTTTTACAGTTGTTAATATTTTGATCTATAACTTTGTAAAAATCTTCTTTATAACTTAATGAACAACTTTCTCACTACAAGTTTTTTGTAACTTAAACTTCCCTCGATACTTTTTTAATTTGAAAGTACAAGTGTACAT